>PITA01026387.1:0-22669 GCA_004023965.1 Spilogale gracilis
GACGATGCACCCTCATAGGGTGGGCATCAGAGGTGCCCTAGGTTCTCTCTTCCCTAGGGTCTGCAGCTCAGGGGGCTGCGGAGGGAGGCGTCTCTGCCAGCGATGGGTTTGGGGAGAAAAGCAGGATCATGGGGGGTCAGTGAAGAGGCTGAGATGGGGACCCCCATGGTTGTCCCAGAGGAACCTGCGACCTTTCCTTTCCACCAAAAAATTTAAAAAGAAAAGAAAAGAAAACAAATTTGATTCCCCCCCACTCCATCAACCCTGAAATACAACGAGATCAGAAGAGTCGTGAAGGAGGGAGGCAGTTTGAAGGGGGGAAAGGGGTCCCCGACCGCATGGGAGACGGATGGGGCTTGCATCTCTCCGTCTCCTCCCCACGCCCGGGTTCCTCGGTCCTCGCCGCCCGGAGCCGGCTCGGGTAGCTGGGGACGCCTCGGCTAGAAGAGACGATCCTCCCGCCTCTGGAATTGGGACTGCGGGGGTGGGGGCCGAGCCGAGGGCGGCTCGCGGCCAAGTTGCAAATTGGATTAGGGAGCGTGGGGGTGAGAGCCGCGGGAGGGGTGGGGGAGTGGGGCCGAGGGGCCCGGGCCGCCAGAGCCGCCGTGCGGGGCAGCTGTCCCCACCCGCGGCCGCCCAGCCTTCCTCCACCGCCAGGAGAAAACCGGTGTTCAGGGCGAGCGCGCCCCCTCCCCCGGTGAAGCTGTCGCTTTCCTAAAGCCCCAACTCGGTCCCGGCCCTGACCCGGAGAGGCCCCGAGCGCGGGCAGCGGCCCCTCATTCAGGCAAGGGGCGGAGCCGGGGCCCAGCGCTGAGGAGAGGGCCTGGGCCGAGATCCCCGGCGGGGCGCCGGGGCAGGGCTGGGCCGGCTCTGGGCGGGGCAGGCAGAGGAGGTGGGCATCCAGGGCCCCCTGGGCTGGAACCCACACCGGACTCGGGGGTGGAGGCAGGTGGGGGGGGCGGCGTGACCCCAGCGCGCCCCTCACTCAGTGCTATCTGTCTCCCCTTTCCGCCCGCGGGGCGCCCTCAGGCACCATGCTGACCCGTCTGTTCAGCGAGCCCGGTCTCCTCTCGGACGTGCCCAAGTTCGCCAGCTGGGGCGACGGCGACGACGACGAGCCGAGGAGCGACAAGGGCGACGCGCCGCCGCCGCCGCCGCCGCCGCCGGGGCCCGGGGCTCCGGGGCCCGCCCGGGCTACCAAGCCAATCCCTCTCCGTGCAGACGAGGTGCCGGAGGCCGCGCTGGCGGAGGTCAAGGAGGAAGGCGAGCTGGGGGGCGAGGAGGAGGAGGAAGAGGAGGAGGAGGAAGGGCTGGACGAGGCCGAGGGCGAGCGACCCAAGAAGCGCGGGCCCAAGAAGCGCAAGATGACCAAGGCGCGCCTGGAGCGCTCCAAGCTGCGGCGGCAGAAGGCGAATGCGCGGGAGCGCAACCGCATGCACGACCTGAACGCGGCGCTGGACAACCTGCGTAAGGTGGTGCCCTGCTACTCCAAGACGCAGAAGCTGTCCAAGATCGAGACGCTGCGCCTAGCCAAGAACTACATCTGGGCGCTCTCGGAGATCCTGCGCTCCGGCAAGCGGCCCGATCTGGTATCCTACGTGCAGACGCTGTGCAAGGGTCTGTCGCAGCCCACCACCAACCTGGTGGCCGGCTGCCTGCAGCTCAACTCGCGCAACTTCCTCACTGAGCAGGGCGCCGACGGCACGGGCCGCTTCCACGGCTCGGGTGGCCCGTTTGCCATGCACCCCTACCCGTACCCGTGCTCGCGCCTGGCGGGCGCACAGTGCCAGGCGGCGGGCGGCCTGGGCGGTGGTGCGGCGCACGCCCTGCGGACCCACGGCTACTGCGCCGCCTACGAGACGCTGTATGCGGCGGCGGGCGGCGGCGGCGCGAGCCCGGACTACAACAGCTCCGAGTACGAGGGCCCGCTCAGCCCCCCACTCTGTCTCAATGGCAACTTCTCACTCAAGCAGGACTCGTCGCCCGACCACGAGAAGAGCTACCATTATTCTATGCACTACTCGGCGCTGCCCGGCTCGCGGCCCACGGGCCACGGGCTGGTCTTCGGCTCGTCGGCTGTGCGCGGGGGCGTCCACTCGGAGAATCTCTTGTCTTACGATATGCACCTTCACCACGACCGGGGCCCCATGTACGAGGAGCTCAATGCGTTTTTCCATAACTGAGACCTCGTGCCCGCCCCTTTCTTTTTCTTTTGCCTTTTCCCGCATCCCTGCCCCAACCCCCCCCCCCCAGCGCAAGGGGACCCCCACCTATCCTGGCGCCGGGCGCGGGGAGCGGGCCGCCGGTACTGACCCTCTGCTGGGCAGTGCAGTCCTCTTACCTGTAGGTGGCCCGTCCCAGGGGCCTCGCTTCCCCCAGGGGACTTGCCTTCTCTATCCCCAAGGGGTTTCCTCCTCTTTCCCAGGGGTGGTTCTCCAGGGACCCCTCTTAGGGCACTCCCTGGAGACCACCCCCATTTCCCAATCCCTACACTTAGGTTTCCTCCTCCCCTTCCCCCCTGCAGGCCCAAAGGCATTGGCAAGGGGGCAGCTGAGCTGTGGGATACTGTTTTCCCCCTATTGTTGTTGTCGTTGTTGTTATTATTATCATTATCATCGTTATTATTATTATTATTATTATGAGACACCGAGCTGCCGAGGCAGAAAGGAACCGGGCGCCCCCTCTTTCTTGAAGAGGGCATAAGTCAGAGCGCCCAAGTTTGGACCTGGAACGTCCTCTCCCCAACCCCTAGTCTCAGCGTTTTGTGATTTTAATTTTGGCGGGAGGAAGTGTGGATTGAGAGGAAAGAGAGAGGCCAAGACAATTTGTAACTAGAATCCGTTTTTCCCTTTCCTTTTTTTAAACAAACAAACATACAAAAAAAAAAAAAAAAAAAAGCTAAGAGGCGACGGAGGCGGAACGCAGAGTCCGGATCGGAGAGAAAACGCAGTAAGAACTTTTAGAAGCAATAAAAGGCAAAAAATACTACTACCAATAATAAAAAGACACAAATATCTATGCAAGGAGGTTCTGACAGAGCCTAGCGGCCCGGCCCGGCCCCGGGATGCCCCTCCCGGCCCGCGGGCCGCGCCGCCCAAGCGCGGATCTGTGCACTTTGGTGAAGTGGGGCCCGGCGCCGCCCCCTCCCCTCCCCAGGTTCTTACAATCAGTGACTCGGAGATTTGGGGCCCCAGTGCCACTGCCCTCCCCCGCCCCGTCCCCATTGTGCGTCATGCTGTTTTTTAAAAACCTGTTTCCAAATTTGTATGGAATAGCAAACTGTTGGGGGGGTCGGTTTGGGGAGGGAGGGTTTGCATGAGAGACACACACACGCACACCATACCGCACGCACACGCAGGCCCCGCGCGGGCGTCCGCGGGGAGAGGGAGGAGAGCTCGCCGAACCCTCGCTCCCCGCAGGCAATCCTCGTCCCGGGTTGAGGGTGGAGACCGAGACCTAGGGCCAGCCCCGCCCCTGCCCGAATGTGCCTCGGTGGGCGCCAGGCGCCCGGCGATTTCCGGTGACTGGAGAGGTTTTTGGTTTTGGGGTTTTGGTTTTTTCTTTTTCATTTTCTTTTTCTTTTTTTTTCTTTTTCTTTTCTTTTCTTTTTTTTTCTTTTTTTTTTGTCTGAGGCGTCCTTTTGGCTCTGGCTAGCAGGTGGTCAGGGAGGGGGCTGAGGGCTCCTTCTGGAAGTTTCCCAGAGAAAGGGGCAAAAGGAGAACCTCTCCCCACCGGAGGCAGGAGATCAGGCATCCGAACACACGATGCAAAAATGCAAACCCACAGGCGACACACCCACACACTTACCCACACACTCACACGCAAATTTACCTTCCTCTTGTAGAGAAGATGAAACTCCCGTCGGACACCCGAAGTGCATTGCGTGTTTCTGTTCAGTTTAATGACGATTAATAAATATTTATGTAAATGAGATGCAAAGCCGGACCCGGTTTCTCACAGTGGCCTCATTTCATTTGGGGGATTGAGCTGGGGCTCTGGGGGATGGAGACACAGAGTCAAGCGGCTGTACAGAGGCCAGGTAGAGTGACCCTGGACATTGCCGGGTGGGATTTCCATCCTACAAGCTCACTTACACCCATCCACTGGGCACCACAACAGCTACACTCCCTGCCCCTCCCAGACCTTACACAGACTCACTCACACACGCTCCTAGCACAAAGCGTTGCACTAATCTCCTTACACTCCTTCGGTTCCCAAACATGCACATGTACCTCCTTTGAGAACAAAATATCTTTTCAGCACTAAAAAATGACCCAGTTGGGAGCAGCGGTCATTTTACAACCCTCTGCCCACTGTTGCAAAAAACAAGTGCATAGAGATCTAAGAGACAACTGTTTGAGCCAGACAGGGATATTTTTAAATAAAAAAATTGTAAGGTTACACGGATGAACTATTAATGTTGGAAGTCATTTTGGTTTTAAATTTGTGTTTTAGTGGACTCACGGGAATCAGCCCTTCTTAGTCTCAGGAATGTTGAAATTTGTAGTAGTGTTGAAGAGGTTGCAGGTGTTCCCAGAGCTATAGGAGGGGTCCTAATCTAGGGGCCCACCTGGAAGAATGGAGCTTGATGTCGCCTTGAGTTCCCCCTGACAGGACAGCAGGAAACCCCTGGTACACACCTGGACAGCCTCCTTCCTGCCTGGTGCAGCTCCAGACAGAGGAAAGCCCTTAGTCTCCGGAGATGGAAGAAGGACACCACAGAAGAGCTTGTTCTGCCCAGCATGCTGCCCCATCTCACAAAACTGCCTCACGATTCTCTTTCTCCAAGCCTCAGGGGCACAGGCATCTCTGAGCTGACTTCCCTGAAAGGACCCTCCCTTAGGCACCGGTACCCACTAGACCTCTGGAATATTTGGGGGGGGGGTTAAATTCCAAAGACCACCATCCCAAAGCCTGAACACCGTTAGGAATACTGAGCCTGGGCTGTTTCTGACACGGCTTACATAAATTATTTTAAACACACATACAAATACTGTTGCTTGTTTTAGGGCTGAAATGGGGGAGGCATACTGTTGGGGCTGGAGCTTGCGGTCAGACATGCTAAGGCTTTTAAAGATTGGATCCAAGGCCCCCAAATGAGAGCACTCTGACAAAATCTGGAAAGGAGAAGGTAGTTGAAGAAGGAAGACTTAAATGTGAAAGGGTAGATCGATCGGATTATACGGTCTGACCTTCAGCTCTGCGTCTCCCTTACGTGACCACCTCCAAATACTCTGTCTCACCAGTGGAGATGATGCCCTCCCTCCCGACCCTAGGACTACTGCCCGGAGACGGAGGCCAGGGCCTGGGAGCTGTTTGTTCCAGGGTGCTGACTCTTCTCCTGTCTCACGCATTTTGGCCACGGAGGGATGCTGCTTATGTTGGGGTGCAGGGAGTGCTGCACAGAGAGAAGTCCTTTCCGACACCTGGCCGGTATTCTGGGTGGAATTCTTCGCTAGTTTTTGGAGAATTTCACTGGGATCATCTCAAAATTTCATTCTAGAATTCTTATAGGATCATATCTCTAAAGTGAGATAAGAATGGGGTCCTTCTACCTAGGATTCACTTCTCTTGGTGGTCTAAGGGAATTTAATAAACTTCTGAATCATCCCTATTCTTGGGAGAAAGGACTTGACCCCACCCACCCACCCCCACTTCTCTCATGGTGTATGAAGCTAGGCGCAAATCCCAGACTCAAATCTGGAGTCTGGTCTGTTCATGGCATGGGACAGGCCTGGCAGGGACAACTAGAGAGAAGAGGAACTCGGCACCCATCCCGAGGCCTGAGTATTTCCTGCCCTGGAAACAAGGTTAATTGGGCTTCTCTCCCACTCAGCCTGTTTGCCACAACCCGCTCTGAAGTCCCGGGCTGGGTAGCATCCAGGTGGCTTGGGGCCGGAAGCAAAAGACCCCTCCACGTGGCTTCCCTGGCCAGACCACAGACTCCTATGCTTCACTTTTCCGGCTACTTCACACGGCACGATTCAGTTTTTGAAGCTGGATTCCAGATCCTTTGAAAAGATGTTGAAGACTCTCGGGCCACAGCATTTGTGGGCACCTTGGGGGGTGTGCCGGGCCCCCTTGAGGGGGGAATCCAGAGTGCCTCTGCTTCCTGTGAATTCTAGCAGCCACCAGAGCTATCCCTTTCCCAATTCCTGACCCTTCCCCCACACTCTCTGCACTCTGGCTGTGCTCTATCCTCCCATCAGCCCCCTCTCCAACACTCAACTTCCCCAGTGAGATGGCAAGATGAACAGGAGAAGAAGATGCGCGAGGACACGCGGCCCCAAGCTCCCCCTCACAGGTCGTTTCCTCTTGCTGGCTCTCCCGCTTGCACGCACACACACAGAGAAGCTCCAGGAACAGAAGGAGGTGTGTGGTGTGGGGGGGGGGTGGGGAGGGAGAGAAAGCAAAAAGGGGCCAGAGAAGCGGGAGAGGGCAAGGGGAGAAGTGGAAGGGAGGATGCCCTCCTTGCCCTAGCTTGAGCAGCAGGATCTCCAAGCATCACTAGCAGGCACAGCTCAACCCTGGACTGTGGAATCTGAAGGCAGCAGCCAGGATCAATCAGGAGGGTGTCTTCTCTTTGATTTTCCCACCCCCATCCGAAGGCAGACATTTGGAAATGACAGAGCAACAGAGATGTTTCTGAGTGCGGGCCATTTGTCCATGGGGCGGGGAGTGGGGGAGAGGAAAAGCCTTGCTGCTTTTCTCCTCTCTGTTTAACCAGTCATAATCTGGACCATGAGCCCCTGATGTCCAGTGAACTCCCAGCTCTGATTTTGTCACCTACTGGGACAGCCCAATAAACCACTGTGGACAGTCCAGGGAAATTAAACCCCATGGGAGTCAACAACAGGGAACCCCCGACACTCTCTAGACTCCAGCGGGTTATGCTTGTTTCTCTCTCTTTCTGTTTTATGGGGAAATCCATAGATGCAAGGATCTCCCACAGAGATCAGAGATTTCTTTCCCTCTTGGATGACCTTTTCTTCTCCTCTTCCCCAGAATCTTAAACCTGAAGTTGCCTACTCCTTGGAGAAATCTGTTGATTTGAGGGGACATTGAGACAGAGATAATTCTAGATTCCACAGTTTAGTTCTTAAGGAAGTCGGGAAGAAAGGAACAGTGTGGGTTGGGCCTGACCATCCTTGGCCTCCACCTCTACTCCCAGGCTCCTCATGTTACAACAGGGGTCAGTCAAACAAGAACTCCACACTTGACCTGTTCCTATGTGCTCAAAGGAGAAAGCTCCTTTTTCTGAGATGTGGAGGGAGGCAGATGGGTCTCAGCTGTCACAACAGGCTTCCCGGTTCACAGCCCAAGACATTGTCTTTTCTTCCTTTGGGCTGGGGAATGAAGGCACTGGCCACAGACCAGAGGGGGAAGTGAGGATCTGGACTTTAAGAAACCTGGAAACCCTGCTCCCCTCCCAAATCCGAATCGGCTTCTTCCCTCTGTGTCCTGCATCTTTAAAAATCCTGGTCAAAGTTGTACTAGGTGGGAAGTGGTAAGAAAAGCACAGACCTGGGAAGGGCTGGTCTGCCCTCTGAAAGTTTCTCCATTTAAAGCACTGAAATAGGAGCAGCCTGCCTGAGGAGGGTCAACAGAAGAAGGCTGAGAGGAAGTTTGGGCTCACAGGCAGGAAGGCAACCAGTTTCTCAGGGAGACATGCCAGGGACTGAGGGGGCTTAGACCCCTCACCCCTGTGAGGAGAACCTGGGGTGCTCACAGAGGAAAGGGCAAGGGAACCCTAGACACTGGTTGTGCCAAGAAGGCTAGGGTACCGCGTTGGGTGGAGATGCTGCCCAGATGTGCACCAGGGTGTGGCTCTGGCGCTGGAAACCCTATGCCTATTCAGCGCAGAAGCGCCCTCGCGGACTCCCCAAGCAGACTGGGGCTGCAGGGTTCCATGCACGGAGTGTGTGCCCGGTGTTCTGTTATTCAACCCTTTCTCTCTGCTTCTCTCCCCCTCGGTATTCGTCTCATTCTTCTTTTTGGAATTAATTGAATTAAAAACGGGTCTTATCGGGGCGCTTCCTCCTCCCGCCGGAGGCTGCGTTGGCCAGGAGGCCAAGGCTGCCAGGTCAGGTCCCGCCGGGACAAGAAGCCCCCAAGCCCCTTTGGGGACCCGTGTGCCAGTTCCTACCCTCAGCCAAGTCTTCACCAAGGGCACAGCTGGGCGGGGTCTGGGCAGTCCGCCCGGCTTGGGACATCTGTTCTCGCCAGAGTCGCAGTAAAGGCAAGGGATGGGGGTGGGGGGCTCAGAACCAACCTTTCAATCGAGCCAGTCGCTGCCTGCTTTCTCGACCTCAGGCGGAGGCAGTGGGGGACACGGGACTCCCATAGCTTTCTCTTCCCCCTCGGGAAAAGCGAGAGAATTGGTATGGGGAAAGTGGGGGCTTTCTCTCTTGCCCCGTCTCTCCCGCTTAACAATCAGATGCCACACCGGGCCGCACTCCAGGAGGGCAGCAGGGTCCTCCTGTCCCGCGGGAGCTGCCCCGGAGCCTCCGGAGGTGCTGGCGCCCACGATACCTCAGAGGCTTCGGGGCCGGCGGGAAGCGGTACGGATCCCGCATGCAGCGAACTCCCGCTCGGCTGGGCTCGGAGGCCGAGCCAGGGGCGCCGCTCAGGGGAAGGGTTAAACACAACTCAATTAAAACTTCCAAAACATTTGGATTTATATTAGGGGGAGGGCAGTGCTTTTTTAAAAACCCGAGAAGGACCACAAAACCCTTAAGAAAACCAAACCAAAATCATTAACTACTGATCCATTTTGTAGAAAAAGAAACATCCCTCAGACACTTCTCCCTTGGTGCCACCACGCAAAAGCTCCTGCCTGGCCAAGCCCAGTGCCTGGACACCCCTTCACCACCCCAGTGCCCTGGCGCTGAGCCCAGGTCACTCCCTGCCCACCCTTTGCTCCCGTGTTGGTGCCAGTCTGTGCCACTCAGCCGGTGCCCGGTGCCCGGTGCCAGGCGCGGGGGGGCGGGAAGGCGGGGAGGAGCCGAGGCTCCAGCTTAAATTCCATGGCATCTGTTCATTATTATACAGTGAGGATTTTTATATGGACAGCTAAATTAAAGACAGATTTTTGCCAGAATTGCAGATCCCATAAAAATGATGACACAGGATGGGGGCTTTTTCTTTTTTAAAAAAAAGAAAGAAAGATCTAAAAAACACAACCCAACGAACGAACTACAACCCAAATCCCCCTGTGCCTCTCTCCTCTGATGTCAGTGAGTTACTTTGGCCCCTTTGCCTTCCCCCTTCTTCCACCAGCACGGGCTGCCCAGGGAGAATCAAACCCCAGCGGCTCTTCAAGCCCAGCCTGCTCACAGATGCCCAGTGACCAACCAGCTCTCTCCCACAGCTGCTGGGGCGGGTAGAGGCAGAATGGCCAGGTCAGGTGTGGAAGGTCAGGATGGGAACTGGAACTGGGAGGGGTGCCAGAAAGGGGCAGGAGTCAGGGGGCTTGACCTTTCTGCATTCCTAATTCAAAGGGCAGGCTGTGTTTTTGGCTGGTTGCCAAGGCTGGGGGCAGCTGGTGAGGACCAAGTGATGTGGGGCCCACCACTCCAGTACATGGGACAGCACCCACTTCCCTGTCTCTGATGGAGAGGGTGATACAGTAATTGCTCAATGGGCACAATTTGCCCAGGAGCAGGAGTTCTGGAATTTCTACTTTCAGAGATTCTAGAATGTTGGAACCTATACCAGGTTTGTAGTATTCTAGAACTTGCAGGGATTCAGAAATTCTGGGTCTTATATGAGGAAGCAGACTTCCATACTTCTGGTTGCAGTGACTCAAATTTGAAGTTCAGGGGTGATTTCTGGGGTCCTGTGGGAGACTGGAAAAGTGTGGGCATGCAACCGAGGGAGGAATGAAAAAGTGAGGGCCACTCTCAGGAGCTCAGTTGCGTCCCCCCAAATTAGTGAGTGTCTTTTTAAATTTTCTTTCATTATTTTTTTCAGAAAAGATAAATAAATATCTATGGAGTTCGGTGTCCTCCAGATAATTGCTCTGTCTGTCTGTAACTCTGTCTGTGGGGCTGTCGGCTCATCTCCCTCAGATTCGGAGCTGACAGAATTCATATCAGAAGAGCGATCGCAGGGACATCTGTGTGCGGAATGACTGTGCCTACTCGAACCTGCCAATCGCTCCTGGCACGAGCTGGGTAACAAATGCCTGTTACCTCGGAATGCTGGCGGGTGGGGGGAGGGTGGGGGAGGGTGCCTGGCACCACCCCGGGCTGCCAAGCCCTGCCAAGGCCCCCTCCTGCCCTCGGCGGGTCCAGCCCCCTTCCCTGAGTTGGGGGTCCACGGAATTGGATTGTTCCTTAATTAACAGTGATTAGAAAATTTGGGTGTCTCTCAAACCCCGGCCAAGCCGGGTATCCTTGGCCTCCCTAATCTCGATCCCCACTCCCCTCCTGCCCTCCCTCCGGTTTTCCGGATTAACTCTGGGTTTCCACCGAGGGCAGGCAGGTGGCCAGTTGGGGGTGGGATGGCTCACGGAATGCAGGGAAAGGGGTCTCTGGAGGGAAGAATTCCGCCGAAGTTGCCAGGAGGAGTTTCTGTCGCGAAGTGTGAGGCTCTATGTGGAGGGTTTACATAGACACGGTTGGCGGGATGCTGTGAGGGTTGTGAGGTGCGGCAGGGAGCGAGAGGCACAGAGAGACCGGGGATCGCGGACGGAGAGATAGGGCTGAGGAGATGCGGAAGATGGGAACGAAGGAGAGAAGAAGACAAGAGGCGGGGGCAGCGCCGACGCGGTTCTATCCGCACCAGGAGCCTCTGGGATTTGGCCCAACCGGTGGCCGCGACCTGGCCGACCCCTCCAACACCCCCCCCCCCCCCCCCCGCCTCTTGGCTGGGGCCTCGGGCCGCGCTCCCTGATCCATCAGCCGGTTCTGTTATCGAGGTGGGGGAGGGGAGGGCGCTACGCCACAGCCAGTGCCAGCTGGGGGTGGGGGCAGTTATTTCGAGGAAGGGCGGAGAGCACATCTAAAATTCCGAGACATCTGTTCACCCTGGGAGGAGGCACTGGGCGCAAGAAGGCTGGGCGCCCCCACCCCGCCCGCTCTGCCCGCCGTTCCAGGGGCGGGACTCCCGCGCTCCCCATGCCCCTACCCCCAACCACCAACGCTGGCCTGCAGAAGCGGGTACTAAGCAAGGGATCCGGTTGGGAGGAGTGGAAATCAGGAGCTGCTGTCTTACTGGTGGGTCCTCAGAAGAGGAGAATCAGGGCTCAGGGGAGGGTTGAAAGGAAGGGTGTGGAGGGATGTCTGTCAGATCTCCCCAGAGCACGCACAGACACCCCCCTATATATGCGCATAGACTTGGCCATCATAGGTGCTCAGATATAAATCCTCCCCTTCCTGTGAACACATATAACTGGCTCACTGCGAACTTGATCATTTATTCATTCAAGCCATCTTACTAGATGCTTGGTCTCTGCTGGGCTTGGGCTAGATCTTGGGGAGATACCTTCCTACCCATTGGGAGCATGGAGCACATTCAGATACTCAATTGCACACACCCACACATTGCCCTCACCCTCACAGAGACTCTATTTTAAATGGGAGGGGGACCTGCAGGGAGGGAGCTCTAGTAACACCACCATCCTCCCAGTCTGTAGGCAGTTTCCCCAGGGGAAACCAGGACAGGGTCTAGGAGCCCCAACAGGGGGCTCTGAACCTACTGCCAGCCCCTTGTCACCTTCTTACCCACTCCCTTTTGGCAGGAGACCCTGCCCTCAGACTTTGCCTGAACAAGCTCCTACCCCACTTCCCACCAAGCCTTGATTACCACCTCTCTCCCATGCCCTGGCCTGGCACCTGCCCCTCCACCAGGGCTGCCCTAGCTGGGCCGACAGAGGCCAGGCCTCTCTGCTGGGAAATGTCCATGTGGTTGCTACTTAAAAACTGATTTATGAGGCCGTGGCGGCTGCGGAGGCTTGGCCTGCGGTCCTGGTAGTAATCAAGGGCATATGCCCATCTCGCCTGGCACTGCCCAGCTTGTGAGCCCAGCCTTGGCCTCTTGCTCTCCTGCTGGGAAGAGAGAGGCATAAAAGGTACCAAGTCCCCTTCTCTTCAAGCTATTTCTCTCTCCTCCTTCACTCCCTTCCTTTTCCTCCTCCTTCTCTTCTTCCATTTCCTCTCTCCCTCCTCCCTCCATTCCTCCTCCTTCCCTCCCTCCCTTTCTCTTCCTTCTCTCCCAAGTGGCACGGACCAGCCTGTGTGCCGGGCTGGCGCTCACAGCTGCAGCCCATCTGCTATGATTGAATGGTGACAGTGATGAGACAGGAGCTGGGGGGAATGGGAGGACATGGGGTCTGCCCTGCCACCCCTCACCCCTCCTAGGGCCAGTCACCACATGCTTCCTTGACCTCCAGAATGAGACTATCTATTTAGCCTGTGAAGGGTGGGGAAATTCCACTCCTTTAAGTAGTAAGGGAATTTCTTTCCTCCTACCTAGATTCCTTAGAAGAAAAGAGCAGAAGGATAGGTAAAAAAGGAGGAAGGGATTGAGGTTGGAAGAGCAATCTGGAAGAAATGACTCATATGTTCACAACTGTAAAGGCTTGGGTAGGGCAGGGACACTATCACTAAATAGGGTGGAGTGCTGAGACTCCAGTCTGGGTAGGGACGCACTGACACAGGTCCAGGATCTGGCTTTTTCGGGAACCCAGGAAAACATCTTTAATGGTCCTTGGTGGGTACTTTCTTCCCTAGACTCTGTCACTTTCCTTACCATAGGGGTCCCCCTCTATGCCCCAGAAAATCTGCTGGCTTTCTTTGTCTTCAGGAGTAAATTTGAAGAGCTGGGAAATCACAGTTCTCCATGGTGCCCAAAAGAAGACCCACAGGTTGGACCCGAATTTGTAGCAGGAAGTCTAGTTAAACATGAAGAAAAATTTCCCTGCTGATTCCAGTGCAAAATCAAGATCTAACAATAATAACAATGGTAACTAACATATATGTGGAAATTATTTATATCCATAACTGAGTTAAATTAAGCATTTAAAGATAATTATTATTTTATTTTATTAATTTTATTAATAATATTTTTATTAATAATAACTATTATTATTATCATTATTATGAGGTTGGGACTGTTGTCATACCCAAACTACAGAAAAGGACACAGGGGCACATGTATCCAACTCATATCCTAGTTTAGGCTTCTCTCTTGGTAGGAATAAGAGAATAATTAGGAGGTCCAAGAATTTTTAGGAACATTATCTTTTCTTTTTCACTCACTTCTCTCCTTCTGCCTCTCTTCCTCTACCTGCTCCTTACCTTCAGTCAACCCAACACCTTCTGTCCTGTGAACACCCATACATGTGGCTCTCTTTTCCTGCCACTTCCTGCCACTGTTCACATGCAAATAGGTGGAAACACCCCCAAGAAGGCACTCATTGTCCCCAGCCCACACACGAGGAAACCTACACACAGACTGGACTGTCTTTGATCCTACCTTCTGTGTTAGGGCAGTTGCTCCTCACATCTGTATTCCTGGCCTATGGGGGTCTTTCTGCCCAAAACTCAGGGTAGAGAATGCCACTGTGAACAGCTGCAGGACCAGCCTGGACTTCCAGTCTTATTTGGTCCCCTGGGGAAAAATTTGTTCCACCTGGCATATTTCCCCTGTCCTTTCCCTGGACACTGGAGTCTGTCTGGGTGACTCATGCCTTCTCTCATATCTGCCATCTGCACCTCCATCCTCCCCCTTTCCTCTTTCTCCAATCCCTTTCCTCTTCCTTTTCTTCTTTCATCCACCTTCATATATTCTTTCTCCCCCCTTTCCTCTTTTATCCTTCCTCATCTTTTTCTTCATCCCCTCTTGCCTAGTTATTATATGATAAGCCCTTTGGTCCTTGAAAATCCTCTGCCTCCACTAGGAAAGTGGGCATTCTTTATATTCCATAAATCTCACAACAAAGGGGCTGCTGGTGGGGGAACATCCCTACTAGGCAATCCCACCAGAGAGAAGTTTTTATCTCAAGAGAGGGAGATAGGAACCCATAATCCAATCTTGCGGATAAGCATTAAGCAGTCACTAAATCCCTACAATCCTCAGAACAAATCCAGATCAACATTGCTGTCCACTTGCCCAACACAAATTGAGATATGAAATCAGGCAGGGGCGCCTGGGTGGCTCAGTGGGTTAAAGCCTCTGCTTACCACTCAGGTCATGATCTCAGGGTCCTGGGATCGAGGCCGAGTTGGGCTCTCCTGCTCAGCAGGGAGCCTGTTTCCTCTGCTCTCTCTGCCTGCCTCTCTGTGTACTTGTGATCTCTCTCTGTGTCAAATAAATAAATAAAATATTTTTTAAAAAAGAAAGAAAGAAATCAGGTGGGAAGCTTTTTGTGGGGTTATGACAGAACTTTCTTGGTACCTGTCTCCTTCCCCTACTATTTTAAGGTCTTCCAAAGAAAGGAGGTACCTGGAAAAGGACACCTGGAGGCCACAGAAACCACACATCCAGGATCCCTCACCTGTCACAGTACCCTTACCAAACTCTTCCCATAATTGGCCCTGAAGGGCAAAGATGGCTAAACCCTTGAGCCTGAGTCTGCACTTAAGCAGGGATGGGGTCTGAGGTCAAATCTATCCTCACCTGCCTCCCCCAGGCCACCAGTGTTTGAACACTCCTTTGTTAAAAGGTATCCTTTTATCTCTCTCTCTCTCTCTCTCTCTCTCTCTCTCTCTCTCATTCCTTTATGTGTGAGTTTCTCTTGTCTCTTCTCTCTCTTCCTTTCCTTGTGTCTTCTACCACCTATTCCATGTCTCCTCTCTACTCTTCCAAAGCCTGGTTTCAGCACCGTGGACAGGGACGTCGGGCGCCTCTGTAAGGGCTTTACTTCAGCCGGTGATCTCTGCAAATGCTGAGTGCCTGCGAGTTTTCTTTGGCTGTGTGTGAATGTGCATGTGTGAGTGTGCCCAGCGCTGTGTGAACGCCTGTGCCTCTCTGGGGCACACGCCTGTGGGCGTCTCTGGGTGCATCTGTGTGTTTGTATCTGTCTGTGCCGTGTCCCCGCCTGCTCCCCAAGTCCCTGGCTGAGAAAGGGGACAGGATGGGGACGCTCCGTTCTGGAGATGGGGGAGGCAGCGGGTGGCTTAGTATCCCAGCCGGGCCTGGGGGCGTCATCCTTGCCCAGACGCGCGCCAGGCACCATGTGGCATGTGTGCCAGCCGGCACAGGCTGAGGGCATTTTGCCCAGCATGAGGGGAGGTGGGGAAGAAACAGAGACCTAGGGACAGGCAAGAAGAGGTGGGGAGCTGAGGTCTGAACTCAACTCTGGGGCCAGACCCTTTCTGTACTGTGTGAACTCCAACCACAGACACATACATGAAAAAAATATACAAGTTACTTGCCTTTGTGAGGGCCTAGACAACCAGAAAACCATTGTGTCACACACACATATCCAGAGGGAAATGCACAGGAGCCAGAGCATAGGCATGTTCTGGCTTGCACACATATGTGCACACCAGGTCCTGCACAAATGTACACACACATATGCAACAACTAAGCCATTCTCAGAGGATGGGTGATAAAAGAATCACCCCTCTGGGTTACAGAGCAGGACCCCTCATTACAAGGTTGGGCACTCACCCCTATGATACTAGGTAATACCTCTTAGGATCTGGTAGTTCCTACCAAACAGCTCCCTCCCCAACAAATGGGCAGATTTTCCCAGCACAGTGCATGCCTGGGGGTTGTTATCAGAGGTGCCTGTCCTCTGCCTGCAGGGAAGGAAGTCTGACAGAATAATATCCCTCTGTGCTTCATCTGGGAAAGAATGAGTGAGGGGGAGAGGAAAGGCATCCAAATGGTTCCTCCCTTCCATCACCCATGTAGTTCTTATGCTCCCAGAGGGTCTGGTGTACTGGAGACAATCCTAGATATTTCACTTATTCTCAATACTATCTGGCTATGTGACCCTGGGCAGCTTATTTCTCAGTGAGATTTAAATATGATTCATGTAGGGTGCCTGGGTGGCTCAGTGCTGGGCACTTGGGTGGCTCAGTGGGTTGGGGCCTCTGCTTTTGGCTCTAGTCATGATTTCAGAGTCCTGGGATCCAGGCCCACAGTCAGTGGTCCCTCCGGCTCTCTGCTCAGCAGGGAGCCTGCTTCCTCCTCTCTCTCTGCCTGCTTCTCATCTTTCTGTCAGATAAATAAAATCTTTAAAAAAAATAAAAATAAATATGATTCATGTAGGGGTACCTGGCTGGCTCAGTCAGAGGAGTGTGCAACTCTTGGTCTTAAGGTCATGAGTTCAAGCCCCACATGGGGAGTAGAGATGACTTAAATAAATAAATAAATAAACTTCTAAATTTTTAAATATAATTCATGTAAAGGGCTTAGCTCTAGAGAGTTGCCATTAATGGTCACTATTATTATTGTTATTTAATAGTATGGAGGGAGTGGTTAGCAGGATTGGGTAGAAATACTGTAGCCAATGCTTACAGCACAGTGTCTGTCCCACAGTGGGTTCTCAATGAACATGAGTGTACTACAGTATGAACTTAGTGGTAGAATTTCAGGAATTTAGGCAGTTAAAAGGAGCTGAGAATGACAGAATTCACTCTCCAAAGAGAGAAGCATGCACTCCTAAGTGCAATAGGAGGAATGGAAGTTAGACATACAAAAAGCTGAAGGACAAGGTGGGGAGCGATAGAATGAGGTGGTGAGAGTGGACCCCCTTGGGGTGAAGCATCCAGACCTCCAGTATTCAGGGCCAGGGAAGCCCCTAGAGGGTCTCCATTCCAAATCTGAACTTTTTTTTTAATAAAGATTTTAGGCTGCCTGTATGGCTCATTTAAGCATCTCCTTCAGGTCAAGTCTGTGATCCCAGGGTCCTGGGATTGAGCCCTCCACATCAGGCTTCCTGCTTAGTGGGGAGCCTGCTTCTCCCTCTCCCCACTGCTGCTCCTCCTGCTTGTGCTCTCTCTCTTACTCTCTCTGTCAAATAAATAAATAAAAATCTTAAAAAAAGATTTTATTCATTCATTGGACACAGAGAGAGAGAGCATAAGCAGGGCGAGCAGCCGGCAGAAGTAGAGGGAGAAGCAGGTAGAGGGGGAGGGAGAAGCAGACTCCCCACTGAGCAGGGATCCTGAGTGAGGGCTTGATTCCAGGACCCTGGGATTATGACCTAAACAGAATGTAGACACTTAACAGACTGAGCCATCTGGGCACCCCCAAATCTGAATTCTTTATCCACATGTTTTCTCACGTATTTCTTCTCTGGGCTTCCTCATTTCATTAAAGGGCAGCATCCAGTTGCTTACTCAAGCCAAAAACCTGGACTCATCCTTGAATTTCCCCTTCCTCTCACTCTCCATAGAGACTCTCACCAAGAGCCACTGAGCCTCACTCCAATAGGCGCCCAAGTCCTGGCTCTTCTCTCCTTCACCGCTTCACTCTGTGCCAGGTTACATCACCTCTCCTCTGGGTGTCTGCTCCGGCTTCCCAACTTGCCCTACTCTGATCCATTCTCCCATAGCAGCTAGGGTAATCTTTTAAAAATATAAGCTGAGCCTTTCACCCTCTGGCTTAAAGTTTTCCAGTGGCTTCCTCAGTGCATAGAATAAAATCCAGACTCTTTATCAGCTGGATCTGGTCCCTCCCTCCCCAGAGTCATCAGCCGCTGCCTCTCCCTTTCCATGCCCCAGCCTCACTAGCCTTTCTTTGCACTCCGCACACACTAAGACCAACTTCTTGCCCTAGGAACTGGATGGCTTTCTTGGCCCAACCAATCCTCTCACCAAGAAAACTTCTCTGATGCCTTTTCTACTACTTCCTTTGCAGTACTTAACTGTTGCCTTGCCTTTTTTTCCTTTTAATCTGCCCATCCTGCTGGTCTGTAAGCTCTCTGAGGACAGGGACCATAGTATTTGTTCTGTCCCCCTGGTAAATCCTGAGCCTGGCATGGAGTAGGTACAGCGTTAGTGTATTTGAATGGCAGAACTGATTAATGTTTTGACAGCTTGCAGGGTGGGGGTGGGGTGAGCAGGTCCTATAGCATGGGCTCCTACCTGCCCCATTAGGGGTCTTTCTCATCTCTCTTCCTCCCAGGAAGCCTGTCTGCTGGCAGCCTCTTAATTATATTTTACTTCACTATAAATCTTTTTGTTAAATATAATTGAAAAATATACCTTTCGAATCATCACATTAACCTAGCATCCACTCTGAGACGGTAATTAAAAGCTTCCTAGAATCTCTCACCAGCTTGGGGACAACTGACTCAGAGATCATCCTCTGCCAGCACCATCCTCTCCCTGCCCCTAGAGAGGGAGGAGGCACAGGACCCAGACTGCCCACACTTCAGGCTCAGGGAAGGTGAGCATGTTCTCCTCCTTTTCTCTCCATTACAAGATTCAAATGGCTGGGAGCAAAGCCTAAACTCCGCCCAGCACTCCCTCTGGAGCCTAAAGTCTGCAATGCTCCCAGTCTTTATTCTTTCCTGAGCTCCTGGCTCAGAGCTGTGTCAGGTCCATGAAAGGTCCAGAAGGAAGGGGAAAGAGAAGAAAAAATGCTCTCCCAGTACCTTAAATGAGTAGGATCTGTCTTAATCAGTCTTTGCAGGTGCAGAAGGCAGTCTGCAGCTCTGAGCCTGGGAAAGGTTCTGTAAGGTGATAGGGTTCGAATTCAAAGGCAAAGGCCAGGGTCTGCCAATCTAACTAATCATACTCCCTCCTTTAGGAGTCTCAGTGCTGCCCTTGGTGACTGGCACCCTCAGGCCAGCCCCTCTCCCTTTCCAGGCCTCTAGTTCCTCTGCTCTTTGCACAAAATTCTGGAATCATCTTTGGTTATGCTCTTTTATACCTCATACCTCATTCAAAAGCAAATCTGTATGTTGTGCCTGCAAAATCAATCCAGAATCTGAGCACTTCTCATCCTCCCACTGCTACTAACCTGGTCCCAGATGCCATCCCCTCTCTCCTGGATGACCACAGTTTCTGCCCTGCATTCCTTCAGTCTGTGTGTGGTGCAGCAGGCAGAGTGATTTTTTTTTCCTTTTAATAACAGCTTTGCTAAGTTATAATTCACTCATTTAAAGTATACAATTTGGGGTGCCCAGGTGGTTCAGTTGGTAAGTGTCAGACTCTTTTTTTCTTAATATTTTATTTATTTGACAGGGAGAAACACAGCTAGAAAGGAAACACAAGCAAGGGGAGTGAGAGAGGGAGAAGCAGGCTCCCCGTCCAGTAGGGAGCCCTATGTGAGGCTTGATCCCAGGACCCTGGGAACATGACCTGAGCTGAAGGCAGATGCTTAACCAACTGAGCCACCTAGGTGCCCCAAATAAATTATTATTTTTTTTAAGTGTACAATTCGGTGGGGCTCCTGGGTGGCTCAGTCATTAAGTGTCTGCCTTGTGCTCAAGTCATAGTCCCAGAGTCCCAGGATCGAGCCCCGAATAGAGTAGGGCATGGAGCCTGCTTCTCCCTCTCTCACTCCCCCTGTTTGTGTTCCCTCTCTAGCTGTGTTTCTCTCTGTCAAATAAATAAAATCTTAAAAAACAGGGCGCCTGGGTGGCTCAGTTGGTTAAGCGACTGCCTTCAGCTCAGGTCATGATCCCGGAGACCCGGGATCGAGTCCCACATGAGGCTCCCTGCTAGACAGGAAGCCTGCTTCTCCCTCTCTCACTCCCCTGCTTGTGCTCCCTCTCTGGCTGTGTTTCTCTCTGTCAAATAAATAAAAAATCTTAAAAATAATTAAAAAAAATCTTAAAAAACAAAACACTGCACTTCCTTTCCCTCTCCTTTGCTTTATTTTTCTCTTTAATACATATCACCACCTAACATGCTATGTATGTTACACATGTATTATATTCCTCCTCTAGTTTTCCCACCCTATATTCACACACAAGCTCCCTGTGGGCGGGGCTTTTTTTTTTTTTTTTAAGGACTTTCAGCACCTGGAACAGTACCAGGTACATAGTAAGTTCTCAATGAACACATGTAGTATGAATGAACTCAATATTAACAGATATTGAGATTAAAAGTAGCATTCCTGGGGGCCAGCTCTTGGGTGCCTGAATTTCTCTCTCTCATCTTTCTTTTTTCTCCTTTGGTCTTCTTTTCTTTCCTGCCCCCAACCCAATGTTCCACTCAACTCCATCCCCTGGGCAAGCCTTAATGCCAGCTCTCTTGGTATTGTCCAAGAGACTCGTTCTTCCTCCTTCTCTCCTTCTGCTCTGACCAGCCCCTGACTCTTCCCTGCTCCTCATTTTCAGACTCAACCCTGGAGAATATCAAATGGATGGCCTCTGGCAAACTATTGGAAGAATAATTAGTCTCACTGCTTGAGGACTTCAAGAATGGTGGCAGTCTTATGCTTATGACTTGGGCCAGGCCCTAAGCTGAATGCTTCAGACCAGCACTGTCAGAACTTTCTGCAATGATAGAAGTGTCTACTTCTGTTCGGTTCAGTATGGTAGTCACTAGCCAATATGAGGTTGTTGAGCATTTGAAATATGGCTAACTGTGACTGAGGAAATGAATTTTAAATTCTGCTTAATTTTAATTAATTTAAGTTTAAATAGCTACATGCGACTAGTGGCTTCCAATTGGGCAATGCAGATTGGCACACGTTATTTTATTTAATCTTTACAATTATCTTGGGGAGTAGATAATATTATCCCCATTTTACAGATGAAGAAGAGTGGTTAATCAGAATGAGAATCCATGTTTGTTGGTTTCCTTCCAAGGAGCTATTTCAGGGCTTGTGTTTGGAGTTATATAAGTGAGGAGGGCATCATTCATTTTTTCACTCAATGAGATTTGTTGAACCACATCTGCTAAAGGCTGAGGATATACCCACAAATCTTTTATTGCATATCTTCTGGAACACATTTTTATTCCCATTTGACAAATAAGAACATTGAGACTCAGTTAGATTCAGCATTTACCAGATTTCCCTGCTCCTTGCCTCTTCCCTTAACTCTCCCCTACTCCCCTCCCCTAGCCCCAGTCTATTCTCTCTATAGGAGCAACTGTGATCCTTTGAAACATTGGTCTGATCATGTTTTCCCTCGCTGGAAATTTGGCCAGGTTCCCCATTTTATTCCCAGAGAAAACCAAAGCCCATACAAAGGTCTATGGTGCTCCGTGCTTTGATCCATTCCAGCTCAGGCCTCACCCGCTTCTGCTCTCCCTGGATCCCTCCAGTTCACTGGCCTGCTTGGGCCCCTCAGGCCCTGTCTCACCTATTTGCTGGCTGCTTCCTGATATCCGCACTGTTGATTTCTTCACCCCGTACAGGTCTTAGTTAAAATGCTCCTCTTCCAAATGAGGTCTACCTTGACCTCACCCCCCCAATCTAGATCACCTTTTCATGAACTTTCTCCCTATAACACTTACTACCTTCTAATATATAGTTTACTGATGTATGATGTCCATCTCCTAGCTAGGATATAAGTTCCTCAAAGATAAGGATCTTCAGTGCCTGGCACAGGGGAGGATATCAACGAAAATGTGTTGAATAAATGAATGAGCCTGCCCAGGTAGCTTAGCTTCTATAGCAGGTGAGCTCAGATTCTAACTTGAGGCCTTTTGCTTCTAAAGCCTGAATTCTGGGCACCTGGGTGGTTCACTCGGTTAAGTGTCTGCCTTTGGTTCAGGTCATGATCTCAGGGTCCTGGGATTGAGTCCCACATGGGGCTCCCTGCTCAGTAGGGAGTCTGCTTCTCCCTCTACCCCTCCCTCCTGCTCATTCTCTTTCTTAAATATTTTTTTTGATTTATTTGACAGAGAGAGAGAGATCACAAGTAGGCAGAGAGGCAGGCAGAGAGAGAGGAGGAAGCCGACTCCCCACTGAGCAGAGAGGCCGATGTGGGCCTTGATCCCAGGAGCCTGAGATCATGACGTGAGCCGAAGGCAGAGGCTTTAACCCACTGAGCCACCCAGGCACCCCCCTCCCTCTCTTAAATAAATAAAGAAATAAAAATAAAGCCCGAATTCTTTCTCTCAAAGACTTTTTTCGTAAGTATTCTCTCCAGTCTCCTCCCCAAGTTCTCTCACTTAAGGGTGACCTTGTGCTCCCACAATTTCTAGCCCAGGCAGGGATATGAATTATTTTATATACTCTTTTTTTTTAAAGATTTTTTTTTTTGACAGAGAGAAACACAGCTAGGGAGGGAACATAAGCAGGGGCAGTGAGAGAAGGAGAAGCAGGCTTCCCATGGAGCAGGGAGCCCGACACGGGGCTCGATCCCCGGACTCCAGGATCATGACCTGAGCTGAAGGCAGTCGCTCAACGACTAAGCCACCCAGGTGCCCCTATTTTATATACTCTTGGCTAGGATACCCAGCAACTGAAGTAACCCAAACTCAGAGATCTCTCTTCAAGGCAGGAGACCTGGGTCTGTTTTTTAGGCTGTGGTCCCAGTAAGTACTCTCCTACCCCTTCCCCCCAGACTCTGCTAGTTCTTCCCCTCTCTGCTGAGGACAGGTTGGACCAGTCACTTCCTTCTTTCAGTGGGATAACTTGAGAACATATTCCCCCCCACCCTCCCACCTCTGGGTATGCAGTGACATAAAGCTATGGAGGCACAATATTCTTCCATCCCTTGACTCCTTACTTCATGAGGAAGGTGACAAGATAATTCCTCATGGGGGGAGGGGTACATGGGCAGGGGCTCTTCCTTGGAACTGGC
>PITA01026388.1:0-22687 GCA_004023965.1 Spilogale gracilis
CTGAAAAAAATAAAATAATGTAATAAAAAAAGGAAAGTTCTTTTTTTAAAATTGATTTATTTTAGGGAGAGAGAGAGCATGCATGTGGGGGGAGGGGCAGAAGAAAGAGGGTGAGAGAAGCAGACTCCCTATAGAGTTCTGAGCCCAACAAGGGCTTGAAACCAGGACCCTGGGATCATGACCTGAGTCAAAATCAAATGTTGGATGCTCAACCAACTGAGCCACCCAGGCATCCCTCAAGGAATTTTTTTTTTTAAATCTTCAAGTAACTTTAAAGTTCAAATTCTGAAATACCACTTTTCCCCTGATGGAATTCTGAAGGTTTTGCATAATTGGGAAGTAAAGACTTGGATTTTATAAATATATTTTAGCACCTTAAGAATGGAACGATTTGCAATCTTTCCCAGGAATGTCAATGCATGATATTCCGAATTTTCTTTTTCTTTTTGCTTATTTGAGAAATTAAGATAGTGCTTGATTTTACATTTGGAAACACTTATTTTAATTGTTTAAAGTCTCTTTTTCAATTCAAATTATTTTTTTCCCCTTGTTGGGTAATGGTGGAGATCATTTAAAACCAACTAAGTGAGAGACCCTCCAGAAATAGTTGAATGAAGCACACACCGTACATACCTTCAACTGTTCCTAACAAATCTTTGCAGGATCCTTTCTCAGAAACCCATGGCAGTCTACCCATGAGAACATTCTTAAACTTCAATGTTATAGCTAATATTATCAACTCATAAGGTAACTGTCTCCAGTGGGATGAAATTAGGCCAAGAAATCAAAGTTCTCTAACCCCATTTTAAGGCTTGATCATGACACCTGTGTTTTATCTTCTTACCTTCCAAAGGCCACAGGCTACATTCAGGCCCCACTGTGACAATAGCCCTTGAACAGTGTGGTTTGCAGGCATGTTTTTGCCCCAGTATTTTCTTTCAATACCCTTTGATGGTCATTTTATTTTTAGGAGAGAAACTAGGATAGATGGCCCCAAATATAGTAATGGCATCCCTGAATCATGGTGCCTTTATTAATTAATGTTGGGGAGCTGTCTAACTAAGGCACATGGCACAGGTCACATTCTGGGCCTCCAAAACCACTCCCTACAAACTCAGCATTTCATAGCTAGACAGTTTTCTTACTTTCTTCAACTGGTCCTCTTTGCTAACTCCTACCAACTTTCTCAGTTAGCTCAATTAGCAGGTGAATTTACCCTACTGAAATTTATTTTAACATATATTTGCCATATGCTATGGATACTTTTGATTCACACATTGAGATATAACTTAGGGTTATGCTTTACACAAGTTCCATGAGACCTGATGAACTAGGACTAATACAAAGGTGGGACTTATTTACATCATGTGAAAAGAAGTCTAGGTTTAAGCAAATCAGGGCCTCTATAGCAACTTAAAAGTGCCGCCAAGGGACTAGGCTCTTTCTCTTCCTGCTCCATCATCCTGATGATAAATGACATACCATCAGCATCAAGCTCCACTTCTGGTCAGAAAGAAAAAGGAAACAGAAGAGGCAGAACTAGCTAACTTGAGCTTATATCTTAGACACCAGATATCACATGGCATCTGCTAGCTGCAAGGGCCTCTAGCAAGGTAATGTAGAGCTTTCTAGCCTCTATGGTAGAGAGACATGGAAGGGTGGGTCTCAAGTGAACCAGTTTACACTGTGTACCTAATAGGCTTGTGCTTTCTGGCATCTGGTCATACTCATTCCAGGTTTGGCTTTTATTGTTCATCACAGAGATAACAGCTACCCTTCCCCTTCTGCTGCTGAGATGGAGCGATGAAGACCAAGATGTAAACCGTCATTGTGGGTCGCTTAGAATTTTTCTAAATCACAGAATGAACACAATGATCAGATGTCAGAAAACCTGCATTTTAGTCTTGTGTTATTTATCTTAAAATGTCTCATCATTTCACCTCTCTGAGTCCTACTCTCCCATCTACAAAATGGAGGAATTGGGGTTCAACCTTCTGTTCTTCTCTTTCTCATAGGATTGCAAATGTGTGCTATGAAACCAGCTCTCCTCTATGTTACCATGAGGAATTGCAGAGACCAGGCTGGAAAGGAAGTCTCACCATGCTGCCCATTATCCTCATCAACTCTCTCTCCCAGTTATCTGTTAGGACCTCCAAGCAGTTGGGCAGAGAGAACTGAGGGGTGTTTAACTGGAAGTTAGGACCTGTGTAGTAAACTGTTTCTCATTGCATCTATGTGACTAGTGCCTTAAGGGTATGACCTAGTCCAGACTTTCTTACTAGAACCACAAGTCCCACTTCAGATAGTTAGGGCTTCTCTGGGATCACAAGAATAACCAACATAGAGGTCAAGCCATCGAAATGGTATTATCTACTAGCTTTTAATCCCAACATGTTCCAAGAGGCTGCCTTAGAGGGAGAGCCTTCATTTTTCATACAAGAAGCCTTTCTCAGGCCCATACCTGTATTCACAGCTCCTACTTCAGTCTGTAAAAGCCTTCCACAACTTATTTAACTGCCCAGAATCTTGTAGTATCACTGAAGATGATCACACCCATCTGGGGGTGTGGGATTTATGGTTGATTTTCAGATATTTTCTACCGTGACTCTCACTGGTTTCTCCTTTCAGCTTCATTCAGCTCAGGTATGTTCCACTTTGCAACTGGAGTTGTGTGAGCCCTTGTATCCAGCCAAGTTGTTGGACTTGCTCAAACCTGGTACTTTCCCATGCCTGGGAGTTGACCCACACCACCTTCCCCATCTTTCGCCAAACTCCCTACCATTCCAAGTCGAGGTCTTTATTTCTTCTGTCTTCCTCCCTGCCCAGTCACCAAAAGCTGCAGACGCCTCTACCAAAGACATGGCTTCTATTAGGTGGCTTTTCCTTGAAGCTACAGTACTTTCTTTGCATTCTGATCATACCTCCTTTTGCCTACCCTTTGGCCTAATGGATAAGAGTCCTCCCTGTCGCTGGCCCTGCATGACCAGATCTTGTTTCACTGAACTCTGCCCCCACCTACATAAGCAGTTCCTCTCCTAAGTGCCCTGCAATTCCCACCCGAATCTACTCTCTGCTGCTGTGGTCCCCACTGATCCACCTGACTGCATCACTTCAGCGGCAAATTACAAACCCTCCATCTTGTCTCCTTGCGTAGGAGGAAAATGAAAGAAAACAATATTGCCCCAGCAGTCCTGTGGTGGTAATCTGTCCTCCATGATAGATGTTGCAGTCCAAAGAGAAGGAACTTGCTGTCTATCACCTGCCTAGCAACCTGTAAGCAAGGAGCCGTGCAGTCCTTGTGCAGAGGCTGACTCCCAGGGACTCCGCAGTGACCTTCATGCAGACTTTTCTGTATCCTTACCTTCTCCTCTGTGCAAGCTTGCCAGCATGGAAAGAATAAAATGAGACCTCTAACAACAGCACTGATCGCTGAGATTAAAGAGGGTGCATTAAAAAGAGTAAAAGACATGGATTATAACATCACCAAAAAAGGCACACTAAGCCAAGAAAGAGCCCACTCAATATTGTGCAAATGAGGCTACTAGAACTGTAGAATTCCAGAATATTGGGCCTGTGTCAATCCCAGCGAACGGTCCTGCTGCTCAGAGAAGCTTATTTCTGGAACTACACTGCTTGGATCATTTGCCTTCCAGAAATCGGGTTGCAAAAGGGATAATTCCTGTCATCATTCCTGTCCTTGTGCATTATGGACACCCTCACTGCAGGAAGGATGTGATCGGTGACATCATGGGGGTAGGAATATGTAGGGAAAATTTAGTGCTGCCCAGATGGACTCTGGTGTCATTGATCAAGTGAAAACAGTAATGCCTAAAGCAAGACAGAGAGAGGAGGCACTGAGAATAAACATGTATTTTAAAGCAGCAGTCTATGAAATATGCATGATATGGCTAGCTGGTGGTTTCATGCCTGTTGCAAATATTTCTCTGCCTATTTGTAAACCCATCAATCACGCTACAAAGTGGCACTGTGGGCAATAACAAAAGGAATAATCACAATTAATTGATGTCCACTGTGTATTAATCATTGTACTTGAAGTTGTCCAATACTAATGGCAGCACTTTGAGATAAACGTTATTATCCTCATTTTGCCGAAAAGGAAACAAACTCAGAGAGATAGAATTTGTCCAAGTGCACCTAATAAGGGACAGGGCAGGAATCCAACCATGAGCCTTAAGCTAAAGTGACTGATTGGACCTTCTGGCTATATATTTGTGAAAACAGGATGGAGTGTACCTTTACATTCATGTACAAAATGTATCATTGCTACAAAATATGACTGAGCCAATACAAGGTCCAAATGAGGCGGGAGGGAAATAAATTTCAGGCTACTCAGAAGGAGAGAGAGTTCTTGCTTCTGAAGCAGTCACTAGGGATATGAGATTTGAGCTCGACCTGGAATAGTAAGAGGGTTGGGAAAGACGGGGAAGGTGGTGGGGTCAACTCCCAGTCGTGGAAGGTACCAGGTTTGATCAAGTTCAGCAACTTGGCTGGGGGTGAGGGCTCACCCAAGGAAGTGATGAGAAATGAAGCTGGAGGAGAAAGACTGAGAGAGCACTTCATGCTGTCAGAAGGGAGTCAGGAAATGATGAAGCAATGTTTCAGAAGGACTGACCAGGCAGTGCCGTGATAGAGGATCAGAGAAGGAAGAGGAGCAGGCCTGGTCTTAAGGAGCCCAGGCAGAAGGCGACAGCAGTCATCAGACGTGGAGTCAGAGAGGCCTGGATCCAGGAAGTGGCAGTGGGTATGAAAAGAAGGGATGAGTAAAGAGTCATTTTAAAGGAAAAATCAAGAGGCTATGGCAACTGACTCATACTATATTATTAATACTATCAGCTAACATCTATTTATTTGTTCATTTCCACGAACATGACCTAAGTGCCTTCTTTGTATCAGGCACAATTCTGGGCCTTAGGTATATAGCAAAGACGGGTGTCATTTATATGCCCATGGAAGACATATACAATAAACAAATATACAACAAATAATAAGCAGATGCACAAAAAAAAGACAAATAAAATAGAATTTCGGGTGGGCAACTTGTGCAATAAAGACCTGTTAGCGAGGGTTCTGGCACTAGACAGTGAAAAGTGGGGAGCTTAGGTCAGAATAGGTGTCTCTGAGGTAGAGATATTTGAACAGAGACTTGAATGGGGGCGACAGTGAGAAAAGCACTACAGGCAGAGAGGGCAGGAAGTACAAAGGCCCTGAGGCAGCTGTAGTCTCCCACTGATCAGAACCCCATGGCCAGGGTGAGCAGAGGAGACTGGGAGTGAGGCTGACGGACAGCAGGGGCCAAAGAGTGAAGGGTCTCGCAGGGCATGGCGAGGGCTTTACACCATTCCCTAAGTAAGGTAGAAATTGAAGCATTTTGGAAAAGGGAACTATATCATGTGATTTACATTTTAAAAAGACCATTCTGAGCACTTTATGTGAGCTGAGGTCAAGTAAGGAATAGAAGCAGGAGGCCACTCAGGAAACTGTTACAACAGTGCAGGTAAGAGATGCCGGGGGCTTGGACTCGGGGTGAGGCTGATGAGAAGCAGTAGGATTGGGGACACTCTGAAGGTACAAGGCACAGGACCCAGTGGTGGACTGCGTGGAGTATGTGGAGTACAAAGAGGGGGAGAAATCGAGAAGGCACCTCTGAGAGACTTTCTACTCTTAGATTCCTTAAAATTTACCTTGGGGTAGGGATTATCCTTGATTCTTTGGTTTTCCTAACTTCCCATCATCTAATCCATTAATAAGTATAATAGACTCTACTACCTCTGAAACAGATCCTGGATCCATCTAGCTCTCTGCACATTCCCCATAACCACAGTGGTCCACACACAGTCATTCCCTTCTTGGACTATTGCAAAGTGTGTCTCAGCCTCCCTACTTTTGCTCCCACCTCTTCCTCAACAAGCAGCTCTGTACAGAATCTAGATTCCATTGGCCTCTGCTAAAACCTTCATAATAATCCTTGACATAAGAACTTAGAATAAAATCCATATTTCTCAGCCTTGTTTACAAAGATCTTACATAATCTGGCCCTCATGGCTTTGCCAAAGGTAGTTCACAACAGCCCTCCTCTTTCTTCTCTTCTCCTTGTATCTTCAAGGCCCATCCTTCAGATGACTCAGCTCTCAGCTTATCTGTTGCCTCCTTAGTCAGCCTTCCTGCTCACCCAAGTCACTGTTGACTTTGAAAGGAACAATCTAATCTCCCCCATTGAATCTGGGCTGGTCTTCATGATGGGCTTGACTAAGAGAACACTGCAGAAGTGACACTGTGGGACTCCTGAAGCTAGACTCCTTGCAATTTGGAGCCCTGAGCTGCCCCATACGAAGTCTGCTACCTTGAACACCGCCTTGCTGGGCAGGCCATGTGGACACATTCCAGGCAACAACCCCAGCCTTCCAACTTTCCCACCCAGGCACCAAATATCCCGACGCAACCAGCCATCGGCAAAATCCGATGCAGATAATGCCATGGAAAGCAGACTTTCTCAGCTGAGCCCTCTCCAAACTCCCCACCTCAAAACTGCAAGATAATAAAATGGTTGTTATATTAAGCCACTAAGTTTTAAGAGAGTATGTTATATAGCAATAGATGACTAGAACACCACCACAATATTTCAGTGCCTTGGTAGAACAGAAAGGAAGAAAGGGAAGCAGAGAGGGCAGCAGGAGGAAAGGAGCCCCGGGATCTCTCCCACCCCCCAGGTTTTCATTTCTAATTTACCATTTCTAGAACAGATGACTGTTATGAATTTAAAAATAATTATCTGACTTATATTATTTTAGTTCTAACTTCTCTTATTAATTTGAATAGGTTCTGGCTTTCTGAGAGTTTTCTTAGGGAATCATATTAATGAAGAAAATATAATTTTGGGATTAACCTATATGTTTACTGATAATTTCCTTCTCGTTTTCTTGCATTAGTTAAAACATGAAAAATAATATTGAATAATAGCAGTGATACCAAAGATAGCAGTCCTAGTCTTGATTTGATTTGAACTTCTCTCTCTCTCTCTCTTTTTTTTTTTTTTGGCCTCTACCTGTAATGCCCCAAAACTCGCATTTAATATGATGTTTCCTGCCTGTTTTTGGTAAATGGTCTCTGTTAAATTTAAGGACTGAAGCTTTATTTCATTCTTTTTTACATTGTTTTTAAAAGAATGACGACTGGCTCCTGAAATTATCAAATATCTTTTTAGTATCTATTAATCATTTTGTTCTTTAATTTGCTAATATAATGAATTATACCAATCGCTTAACATAGTACTATCCTTACATACCAGAATAAATTATTTTATTATGACTATTATTCTTTGATATGATAATATTCTATTTTGAAATTCTACATATCTGTTCATAAGCAAAATAGTTCTATGGTTTCCTATTCATATCCTGTCTTTTAAGATTTTAATCTTAAGATTAATCTAGAGTCCCTGTGGTCTGGAATGATTTGAATAAATATTGACATGATCTGTCCTTTATAGATTATAGAACTCAGCTGTAAAATCATCTGGGTCTGGTTCTTTTATTTTAATTTTTAAGTTTTTTTTTTTTTTAATTCATTTGAGAGAGATAGAGAGAGCAGAGTGAGAGTACAAGCAGGGGAAGAGGCAGAGGGAAAGGAAGAAGCAGGCTCCCTGCTTAGCTGGGAGTCTGACATGGGGCTTGATCCCAGGATCTGGAGATCACGACCCGAGCTGAGGGCAGACGCCTAACCATCTGAGACACCCAGGTGCCCCTGGGTCTGGTTCTTTTAAATAAAGGATTTTCATATTTATTAACCCAGTCTTTATTGTTCTGTCCACATTTTATATTGCTTTTTCAATCAAGTTTAGCAGATTGTTTTAAATTGAGAAATTATCATTTTTCCCCAGATTTTGAAATTTATTACCTTATACTTACACCTATTATTATTTTTTAACTTCTATAATCTCTTCAGGATCCATGATTCAATCTGCTTTCTCATTTCTCACACAGTATATTTTAGCTTTTTTTAAATCCTCAATCAGATTTGACTGAAGATTATTTTATTGTTCTACCCGAAGTACCAACTTTTAGATTTATTTTTCCTTTCTACTATTTTTTTCTGTTTTCCATTTTATTTATGCTTTTATCCTTATTATTCACCATATCCTAGCTTCCTCTGTTTAATTTAGTTGTTATTTTTATAACTTTTGATTGTTGAATAATTGCTTAATTATTTCCTGTTACTTTTTTCTTTAAAAAAAAGTTGCAGCTCCAAATTTTCCTTTGATGAGAAATTTATCGGCACTGATAGCCTTTTTGATGAACTGTTTATACTTCCTCTCTTTCCATATAATATATAATTGCAGTTTTAACTTACTTTTTCATCGAGAAGTTATTTTTCTTTATTATTCTTCCCTAAATTAATTTGGAAGGTCTACGGTTGTGTTTCAGTTCTTCTGGTGGATGCTTTTTCTTTTTAGCTGTCAGGATTCAACTTTTATTTCTCTACCAATCTGTTAAAAATACTACTAACTACATCTCTTCCCAAGTTATTTTACTTCCTCACTCCTCCATACTCTACTTCAAATCATGTTTGGGCCTCTCTCTCAACATTCCTACGGGCATAAATGAGAAAGGATTGAGTTGATATATTAAATCCACAGCAATTTTCTATCCTCAAAATAATAACTGGAAATGAAAATGTAAAGATGAGGGAGAGATCCTAGTCCCTATAGTGAAGAAACTGTAAAATACCTAAATAAATCAATAAGAAATTTTATGACAGACTTGAAAAAAATTATGAAATTTTATTGAGAGACATAGAATACATTCTGCATATACAGAAAGGCATACTATACTTCCCAAATTAATAAATGAACTTACTGTAGTTTATCATAATCTCAAAAGAATTATTTTTGGGGTGATATAAAAAGTGATTTAAGAGTTCGCATGGGTGGCTCAGTTGGTTAAGCGACTGCCTTCGGCTCAGGTCATGATCCGGAGACCTGGAATTGAGTCTGCATCAGGCCCCTGCTCTGCGGGAAGCCTGCTTCTCTCTCTCTCACCCCCCTGCTTGTGTTCCCTCTCTAGCTGTGTTTCTCTCTGTCAAATAAATAAATAAAATCTTTAAAAAAAAAAGTTCACATGGAAGAGTAAATGACAGAGAATGGCCAAAAACTTTTTTGAAAGGGAAGAATAGTGAGGAGGGACTTTCTTCCCCAAATATTAAAATATAATAGAAAGCTAATAAAATTAAAACAGTATGATACTGACAAACAAATTACTGGAACAGGATAAAAAATCTAAAAATAGATCTAGAAACATATGAGATTCTAATATAGGCAAAAGTAGTAATACAAACATAAAATGTATATTAAATAAATCTCATATTAAAAAATAAAAATATTAAAAGGAGAATTTTGAAAGAATCCGTATAACAAGCTGGGGACAGAAATAGGGAAATGCTCCTAAAGCAAAACAGAAAAACCAAAAGACAGAAAGAAAAAGACCGATTTGACCTTACAGAAATTTGAATAATTTGTAGGCCAAAAGGATCACGAGCAAAGGTAAAGTCAAAAGAGAGACTAGAAAAGAAGTTCTTGTCCAAAAAAAAAAAAAAAAAAAAAGAGAAGTTCTTGTAGCATATATGACAGGTCAATATTTTTAATATCCAAATATCTCTTATAAGTTAATAATTAAATGATTCAAAAAATGAACAAGTTAGATGAATGAAAATTTAATAGAGAAATGAAAATAACTGCCAAACATGGAAATACATTCAGCTTAACTAGTGTCACCAAAATGCACATTAAAAGAAGTCACATGTCAATTGTTAAAATCACTTAATTTCATTGTTTTTACTTTTTGGAAGTTTTTTGAATTAGGATTTTTTTATTCATTTATTTGAGAGCAAGAGAGAGAGAGAACAGGGGAAGGGGCAGAGGAAGAGGGGGAGAGACAAACTCAAGCAGACTCCCCACTGAGCATGGAGCCCAGTGCAGGACTTGAACCCAGGACCCTGAGATCACAACATGAACTGAAACCATGAGCTTAACCAACCATACTACCCAAACACCCCTACTTTTTAGAACTTTTTACAATGAAAGTTAGAGGGAATGGTATAATGACCATCTATATCAATTGCTTAGATTTAATAATTATTAATATTTTGTCATATTTCTTAATCTCTTTGTTTTTTGATGAAGTATTTTTCATTGAGGATATCATGCTGTTTCTCCCTAAATACTTTAGTATGTCCCTTTTAGAAAAAGGACATTTTCCTAAATAACCACAATGCCATTTCAACCAACAGAATTAGCAGTAATTCTTTCATGCTCTCTATCAACCAGCCTATATTCTAATTTACCCAGTTGACCCTAAAATGTCTTTTACAGCTCGTTTGCCCACAGTGTAACTCAGTCAAGGATCACTAATTGCAACTGGTTGTTTTGTCTCTGGGGAATCTCTTTGACTCTGGAATGGAATCCCCACCCCCAGCTTTATTTCTATGGTAACAATTGGTTAGAGGCTGGGCCAGATGAACTTTATAATGTCCAATTTCCTGGGTTACTTCCTTGCAGTTTTCCTTAGGTTTTCCCCTGTATTTCAGACAAGAAGTCTTCTCTTCTGTGCCCTACTGCACCATGTCAGTGTGCAGGTAACGTCTGGCATCCACTGTTCCTGGTTCTAGGATTATGTATTGGCTCAGGGCAGCAGTAACCTAATCCTATGTTGTAACCTTGTGTTTTCCCAGTTATGACCAGTATGTAATTTGGGAGGTGATATTCCAGTGACATGTAAATATTCAGTTCTCCACTCATCTTTCCCCTAATTGCTTGGACATCTACTGATAATCTTAGCTTGAATGAATTATTTTCATTATGGGTTGAAAGATGGTAATTTTCTAGTTTTATCATTTATTCAGCATTTAATAGCTGCCATTACTCTCTACAAAGACATATCCTTCACTATCAAGGAGCGATTGGGTTATTCTGCAACAGAGTTTATACCAAAAAGGCAGGATAAGTGATTAATTCCTTCTGCTTTACAATCAATTTTCAGAGGAAGAAGTAGGGCTAGGAACTACCTCCATATATAACTTCCTCTTCTCTTACTTTTTAAAAAAACAAATTGGCTTTCTCTTTTTGCATTTTTACATATCCATCTACCTACCTAACTAGAAAATAAGCAGTTCCTACTGTCCAAGAATCATCTGACATTTACAATCAGTCTTCAGTGTTATCACGGATTGATCTGATGCTCGCAGCCCAGGCGTGGTGTTCTCCTGTTGGACACAGACAATTTCATAGAACTTCTACTTCAGACCAAGTCACTTTGCAGCCCACAAAATACCACTCTCTTCTCTCAGTTAATATAAGTGACCTCTGCTTCTTTAGCAATTTCAGCTCTATCTTTGCTCCATTCTGCTCTCCCTACAGATAACATTTACTAAGGCATTCAATCATCTAGAATGATTTCTGACAACACTTTCTAACAACACTCAATCTAGAATAAACTTCTGCTTCCTTAGGTTCTTCCACAAATTACCCAACCAAAGCCCAAATCCCCCAATAAATTCCTTCTAACATCCTTTTATGGAGATGCTTCTTCAGTGTAACCCTCTTCTGCACAGTGTACACTCTCCCTTGCTATAATGAGTGAGGAAAATAAATTCAATTTATTCAGTTACAGCTGTTCCTGGTGGTCTTTTGATGGAGGAAATTGAAGAAAAAATACGCTTTATATATGGCATGTTGCAATATGGTGTTATTCAATCCATTACAATTATTAACCTTTTTCAATGCTTAAACTGTTCTAATTTTGTTGGTGAGAGACCTTTCAGACCAGTTTATGTGAGTCTTTGCCAGAACACCATCAATCTCTGAAAACATCCTTGTGTTCTGACACACAGAGTTGTTCCACGTTCACCTGGTACATTTCTTGCCTCGGACCTAGATAAAATGTAATAAGTAATATGAGCCAATGATATCAAGGATATGGGAAATCAAATACTTTCATAGCTTGCCTGTTGAAGTTGAATTTTATGTTTTGGGGGAAATGTAAGGTATTTACTAATATTTAAAGTATTCAAGGACACCTGGATGGCTCAGTGGGTTAAGTGTCCGGCACTTGCTTTTGACTCAGATCATGATCTCATAGGTTGCAGGATCAAGCCCTGCACTGAACGCCACACTCACTGGGGAGACTGCTTGAAGATTCTTTCTATCTCTGCCCCTCCTCCTGTCACACTCTCTGTCTCTCAAATAAATAAATACATCTTTAAAAAAATAGAGTATTCATTCTTATTGACTCAGCAATCCCATTTTGGGGCATCTAACAGAAAGAAATAAAGTAGGAGAAGTAGGAATTTATGTACAAGGATGTTTACTAACAACACTGTGTTGGCAGGAGAGTGGAAACTGAATATTCACCAAGAGAAACAGGAGACTAAATTATGGTATATGATATAGAGTACAGACTATTACGCAGTTTTTTGTTTTTTTTTCTTTTGAAAATTAGCTCCAGCTATAGCTAGAAACTATACAAGAAATACTGATGCACAAAAGAAACATGTTATAGTATGATATATATAGGACAGTCTTAATCTGGAGGGAAAGAAATCACCCTGTGCTTGTGTTTTGTTTGATCATGAAGAAAGAATTTTATTACACTACCTCAAAGGAGTGGGAACATATCCAAACCATCTTTGATTTGTTTTAGTATGCAACAGATGCATATATATTTTTTCATTTACCAAAAAATTAAAGGGAAAAAGTAAGCAATAACCAAATAAAAAATGGAATTTGATTTAAACATATTTTAAAGGTAATCAATATGATAAAGGATAGACATTTTAGGGAAAGAGTTAGCCAGTTTCTTAACAAGGGCCTGAGTTTCTCCCAGGAGGCTATGTCATCAGAGCCTTCATCCTAAAATATCCTCTCTGTCATATTGAGTCCCAGGTCATACAGGAAGAACTATTAGGCGACTTGGATAAAACTAGTGGTACTTTGTCACCCACTGTTCCAAAGGGAAAAGCATTTGACTCCTTGTTCAACGAAGAAAGAAAGTTCACCTTGCAGCATCACAGACTGCCCACTAACTGAAGTTTGCATTTAGCTGTTCATCTCAAAATGTACATACATATGGAAATTTTACAGGATCGGGGACAAAACAACTCTGGGAAAAATATTTAAAGTCATTATATTTGGATGACTTAAAAATAAATTAACAGAGCTTTTCAAAGATAAGGGCACTAAAGCTAAATGGAAAAGAAAGCTGAAATGAGGAAAAGGTGCATCCTTGCCACGGCAGAAGGACTTTCTGCCCAAGGTAATTTCTGTTTTCCGGGTGAATGAGTTTGCATCCTGGCTACACTAATGCAATAGTTCTATGTATGAGTAATTTTCGAGTTCTACTCAGCAATTCTAACTCCACTGATAAAGCCTTCTTGTGGACCAAACAGTATATGGCAGTAAATTGTGACAAACATGGAAAAATGTATTATTACTAACGATGCTATAAACAAATGCTGATTCTGCTCATGGCTACAAGAGTGTTCAGTAATCACATATTATATAGCTTAAGTATAATTTTCTGATGGCGCAATAGCCCCAAGCAGTTCTTTGTTTGTTGTTTTTAAGACACGAAGCATTACCCAGAAAGTACACTGCCCGTATCCCCGATGTTATAGGAACTGGAAGGCTATTAATTCCCCTTTCTCTGAATGCATTTCTCATTTATCTTGCTGGGGTTTCAACAGAGCTGAGAGGAGGCGACTCTCCCGCTTATAATCTCATGACTTGGCTTTAAGGTCTGCTGTCTGGGGCACCCATCTGTCACAAGTTCCTGCTTAAATACCCTCCATAATTTAGATACGATGGGGGAGAGTAGGAGATGATGACTATCAAATCTTCCTCCAAGCAAAAATATGTAAAGTCTCAAATTTCAGCAAAGGGCCCAAGTGTTCTCTCTAACTTATCTGCTCTCTTCTGTTGGTGACTATGAGGTTGGATATGCTACTTACTTCCCTTACTTTAACTCTTTGAGAATACCCTTAGTCAAATAAGTTTTGTCTTTTGTCAAAAAAAATTTTTTTAATATCTTTACTGTCCATGGGAGGCACTATTCTCCTTTTTCTTTCTTCGCACCCACCCCCAACCCAAGACCCGTTGGGGTTGATGACAGCATTTGACTATGTGCTCTATTTCCTTTCTCTGCCTAAAGGAAACCCCCCTCCTGCCTTCCATTCATTGTATGGAAACTGCTATGTCAGACAGCAAACGTTTTCCCCTTCTGTCTACTGAAGCTGGCACATGAAACTTACCATTCTAAGTATAAATATTTCTTCTTTTCCATTTTAAATGATTTTTAATATAAACACACTTCATCTAAATTAGCACAGTGCCAAGCGCATAGAAGGCAACAAATATATATTAAACTAAATATTCTCAGTGACGAATCTGACTCTCACGTACAAAGCCTGGTGTGATGTTGTCAGCTGTGAATGGATGAGAAAGATGTGATAGGGGAATACAGATATATAAAGAGTCCAGGGAACATGCAGGTGCTGCAATCAATGTGCAATTTATCAGCAGCTGAATCACTTTCTTACTGGATAGAGACCTATTTTATACAGGAACTGGTCTCTACAGGCTCTGACTAAGGCAATTGAAAGGAACGCATGCTTAAGATAACATCTCCCAACAGATTTTAGGGTCACTTCTACCGCATGAACTTACCTAAGCATCTAGAAAATAATTCAGGCACAGAAATAACTGCACAACTCTAGAAGTGGATAAAAATATATTCTGGACATGTAGAAGAGAGCAGTAATTTCATTCATTTTATCATGAGCATATTTCTGTGGATCATGACAGGGCAGTAAAACATTTTTACTGATTAAATCTGGTACTCATTTACGTGGTTGTTTGCGAGTAATTACAACAGCAAATGACATTATTTCTAAAGGTCCAAGCACCTGATATAATTCAAAGTGTCAAAATCCTATTTCAATTGATACAATCTAAACAGGATGTGTTAGGAAAAAGATCCAAAATGCTTTCTTTTAACCCAAAATGTTGGAGGAATGGAATAAAAGTGGCTGCAGCCACTCAAGAGCAAATTCCCAAAATGCCCAGGGAATTGCACAAAGTCTCAGAGCCTTGATTTCTAAATCAAAAGATTTACGCACATGAGCTTCCATTGTGTACTGGTTGAGCTTTCCTCTTATTATCTTTCCCAACTCGGCAGGACCTTCCCACACTTCCCAGACGTGCCAGATGGCTAAGGATTATAGGGTTCGCGCCCATCCCTTCCCATCCTTCTGCCCTTAAACATGGAGATTTCTGCCTCCATTACTTTTAACTTTTTATTTTGAAATAATTGCAGTCATAAAAAATAGCAAAAAAATTTACAGAGAATGTCTCAACACCCTTCACCCAGATTCTCCAAATACTGACATTTATCAAAATTTCTTTATTGTTCTTTCTCTATATATATGCATATATATACAAGCACATATACATATGTATGTATGCACATTTTATAGAGAGATGTTTTCATGAACATCTGAAACTAAGTTATTAGACATAATTTTCCCTTACTCCTTAAATAGTTCAAGTTGCATTTTTCTAAAAATAAGGACATTCTTTTATATAACTACTGTACAAATCACCAAAATCAAGAACTTATCATTGATACTATACTATTCTCTAGTCTACAATATTTAGATAAATTTACTATTTTTCCCATTAAGGTCCTTTATAGCAAAAAGAAAAAAAATCCAGTCCATTATCTCTTTAGAGTCCTTTAATCTTTCATGAATTCAACAGTTTTGGTAAGTACTGGTTAGTTATTTTGTAGAATAACCCTTAATTTGAGTCTGCCTGATGTTTCCCCATGATTTGACTTCGGTTATGCATTTCAGCCAGGAATACCACAGAGGCAATGTCATGTTCTTCTCTGTACGTCAAATTGGGAGGCATGGGATTCATATTTGCTCCATTACTCTTGTTGTTATCCTTGATTATTTAGCTTAAGTGTTGTCTGCCAGGTTTCTTCCACTCTAACGTTACTGCTTTTTCTGTGGAATTCATGAAGAATTTATGGGAAGGTACTTTGAGAATATTTAAATATCTAGTTTCTTATCAAATTTTCATCTTTAACATCCATTGATGATTCCTTTTGGCTGCTTCTTAAGTTTTTCCTTGTATCAGAGTATTTTCTCAAGGTAAACTGATAATCACCTTCTCTTCTTAGATAACATATTTTGGAATGGTTTGGGCAACTCTACAGAAGTGCAATTTCTCCTGTAATAACTTTGTTCATCGGAATCCATCATCACTGTAGCTACATTCATCATCATTGTAGCAGATAATTATTAACCTGGTCCCATAATTTAGCAGAACTGTTTAAGGATTCATTGACTAAAATGCACTAACAGAAATTACTTAAAAAGACATGAGTTTGATAAATCTTCAAATGGACTTCCAGGGAAGAGGCAGCAGCCTACTGCTGTGTTATGTAAATTCAAATTAACAAAGGCAGACCTGAATTATCTTGGCATGTTTAAACCAAGGCACAGATTCCCTCCAGAAAAACGGTGAGTGAGGGAGTAAGGCTCTCAATTTGGAATTAAATATTGATGACTAATTACTTTCCACACCCTTTTCTCCTGAATTTGCTAGAGTGACTGTTTGTTTATTTGAATCAGAGAGCTTTCTGTTTTATTCAACTCTAGGGATGTAAAATTCATAGCTGGCAGAGAAAAGTTATAGAAAAAGTAATGGAACTCCTACTGGGCAGAAAATATTAAGTTATTCAGCCAAAGCAGAAATATATTAATTCAGTTCTCTCAAGATTACCTGAAAACTCCATGTGGCCATATTTTCTTTGAGGTTTCCAGGAGGATGTGGTTTTAAGCCTTCACCAGGCAAGGGAATATATCACCTCCAAGACTACAGTGGAAGCTCTTTAACGATGGGCACAAAGCACCATGTACCTGGAGAGCACTAGCCTTCAATCTTAGCTGTACAGCGTATCCACCTGGCTCCCATTCTGAGATTCTGGTATTACTGGTCTGGGATGTGGTTGGCATTCAGGGCTTTCAAAAGCTTCCATTCAAATGGGTGATGATTCAAATGGGCAGCCATTCTACCACTGTGGTAGAATGTTTTTATTTTTACCTTAAGTTTCAAGAAACAAAATTCTAATCTCCTTATTCATGCAGATTTCTGTGACTCACTCTACTTTCAGGATACTAAGTTATCTCTACACATATAAATGGACCCCAAAACACAAAAACAAAAACAACTTACCTAAGCTGTTTTGTACAGTAGGGGTTGCTAAAAAATTTCAGAAAATAATTGGATTAAAGAATTTTGTCTTATGTTTCATCTTAGAGAATAATGCATTAGAAATATCTTTTTTTCCCCATTTAAGTTCCACAGTGCATGTCACAGTATTGTTTCCCCTTCCCATTTGTTTTCATCATTGTGATGCTGTTTATTCTTGGCAGCTGACTGAGATGGTCTTGGGATAGTTATTACATTATCATTAACTAAGTGCCTCCTAGTTACCAAATGCTTTACATAAAACTTCTAAAAATATATTTTAAACAGAAAATTATCAGCTTTTAAATAGCTAGGTAAGAGCCAGGATTAGGACTCAGGTCTGGGAGGCTCCAAAATCTGATGAAGATACTGTGGGTATATTTCCCATCTGTTGAGTAGTCCAAGCCATTTGGCCCATTATTTCCCTAGGCGATTATTAATTGGTTTAGAGGTGATGGTCTGTTCGAGGGTCTCATGAAAATAATTAGTATATTCCGTTGTTAAATGATAAGCTAGGGGCGCCTGCGTGGCATAGTCAGTTAAGCGTCTGACTCTTGATTTTGGCTCAGGTCATGATCTCAGGGTTGTGATATTGAAACCAGAATCATGCTCCATGCTCAGCATAAGATTCTCTCTCCCAGGACGCCTGGGTGGCTCAGTCATTAAGCATTTGCCTTCAGCTCAGGTCATGATCTCAGAGTCCTGAGATTAAGCCTCGCATTGGGCTCCCTACTCGGCAGGAAGCCTGCTTCTCCCTCTCTCACTTCCCCCTGCTTGTGTTCCCTCTCTAGCTGTGTTTCCCTCTGTCATATAAATAAATAAAACCTTAAAAAGAAAAGAGCAGTTAATGATATATTTCTCTCTAACAGAAGAGTTTGGAAGAATAATTAATAATAAATTATGCAAAAGCTAAGCACTAATCATGAAAAAGGTTTATCATGGTAACTACTTGCTTTAAGCATGTACTTCTGACAAATCACCAGAAAAGTTCCACACTTTTATCTTCTTTAAAAAATGAAGGTTATGTGTGCTCTGATAATGTGAAATAAAGAATTTCTTTGTCAGAAGATTTCTAGGAAAAGTATATTTAAAAAGATGAGCTGGATCTGAGGAAACATCCTCCACCGTGTTTCTCCCACTGAATGCAGCTATAAAGCCTAGAAAGTACACAATGAGGAGGACTCTGAAAAATAAGTACTTAGAGGAAAATTTATACCATTAAATTCTTTTACTGACCCTTGAACAACATGGGTTTGAACAGCAAGGTCTGTTTATACCTGGATTTTTTTTTTTTTTGGTAAATATAGTACTGTAAATTCTTATGACTTTCTTAGTAACATTTTCTTTTCCCTAGATTTATTGGAAGACTACTGTATATGACACATATATCATACACAATATGTATTAGCCAACTATCTATGTTATCAATAAAGTTTCCAGTCAACAGTAGGGTGTTAGAAGTTAGTTTTGAGGGAGTCAAAAGTTATTTGCAAACTTTGACTACACAGAGGTCAGTATTTCTAGCCCCATGTTGTTCAAGGGTCAACAACTCTATTATAGAAGGAAAAAGGTCTTAAATCAATAAACCTTTCCCTAGTTAACTGCTCTTAAGAAGAGAAAACTGAGACCTTCACAAGAGAAGTCTTTTGGCTAGAGCCTTTACTGATTGATCCTCTAGCTCAGAGATTCTTTCCTCCATTGTGACCAGTTTATTAATAAGCACATTAAAGGCATTCTTTATTCCTGTTACAGATTTTTTGATCTCCAGCATTTGTCTATGCTTCTTTCTTAGGATTTCTATCTCTCTGCTTACATTGCCCATTTGCTCTTGCGTGTGTCTACTTTATCCATTAGAGCCCTCAGAGTATTAAGCACATCGTGTTTAAATTCCTGGTCCGGTATTCCAACATGCTTTTTCTGTCTCTTCTTATTGTGTTTTTGGCCTTTTGGTATGTCTGTAATTTTTCTTGGGAGTCGGTCATGATGTACAGGGCAAAAGGAGCTTCTGTAAATAGGACTTTGGTAATGTGGTGGTGAGGTGTGGAGGGAGGGCAAGTGTTCCAGTGTTCTATGATTGGCTCCAGGTCTTTTAGCGAGCCTGTGCCTTCTGAACTGTGAACTTCATAAGTGTTTCCCAGTATCTTTTTCTCCCTTCCTTAGGTAGAATAGGAGGGCTAGAGAGGGCTAGAGTTGGGTGTTTCCCCTCACTCAACTCAATCAGGCTCTTAGACCCCAGCAGTTTAGGCTCTGGCTAACTAAATTTCCCGATGGGCAGGCTTGTTAAGAATAGAGTGCTCTGGTACATTTCACAAAGCTTCTTTTGGCCCTTCCTCTGCCAGAAGTCCTTGAGGGGAATTTTTTTCTCCCCTATTTATTGTGAAAATCTGGTCAAGCTCCTGGAGGTAAATCTCAGAGTATTACAGGGACTCCCCTATGAATGAGTCAGGAGTTTTGAACTCTCATACTTGTCCACACTGAGTCTCCAGCAATTCATCAATTACAGTCCAGGTTTTCCTTCCCCAGGCCCTGACTCCTATGGTGATTTCTGCTTGGGAGTCTGTGTTCTCTGACACCCTGTATTCACCTGCCTCCCTACCCTTGGGGCAGGGGTTTGTCCTGTATCCTTCCCCTCTTACAAATACAAGAATGATTATTGATATTTCAGCCTACTCACGTTTTTACTTATTGTCTGGGAAATGGCAACTTCTAAGCTCAGTACTTGTGACACTGGAACCTGGAAGTCCTGGCTGGAGCCTGTAAGGTTTCAGTCCATGCCTCCAATTCAGATGACACAGGAGAGAAACATGGATCTTCTGTGGATTTTCCTACAGCCCACCCTGCGGGCTCCCCGCCTCCTCGGCTGTGCCTGGACTAGCAAGTGGACTCAGACGAACTGGGGTAACGGATCTTATTGCCCACATTTACTTCCCAGTGTTTAAAAGGGAAAAAAGTAAGGGAAACAGCCAGGATCATGCTTCCAAACCCCTGAGGCTGCAAACTGTTGCTCTTTACTCGCCCCAATGACACAAGTGTACTTGAGCAGCCTCTCTCAACCCCACCTTGCTATGATTTAATAGTATTTCCTCATCATTTCAGCATCATCCTTGCTGCTAACCTATCTTTGTAGTCATGGCCAAGTGTCTCTTTTTTAAATTCATATGGAAATTGATATAAACAATGCACCTCCCTCAGATGGATGTGTGACACCTGAGCGCACACATCAGTCCCTTAAATTCTAATGTTGTCACAATGATGTAGGCTGTGTACTTCCAGCCCCTCAATTATATTTTGTTTTTATTCCCTTAGTAAAGATGAGCAACAGGGAATCCTGTTTTCCTATCACGAGTCACCATGTATTTCCTTCACAATTACAATTCTATGATTTGATCTTCATGGTTGTAAATTATAAGAGCAGAGCTCTGGGACTTGTTTTTGAACATCTGAGCAAATTAAAATAAACCCACCAAGTGGAGAGGTTCGTTCTGCTGCTGAGCAGCTTGGAGAGAATAACTGTATATGTTATATTCCCAGAATACCTATTTTCAATAATTTAAACCCAGAAAATAAAGTGAATTGAGCCCTAAAATGTTGGTAAACCTCATGTAAACATTCTTGGGTGATTTATAAGGCTCCCCTGAAATCCTCCAGCATCCTCATCATAGCCATCAGTTATGTTTAGGGAACGGATGCACAGAAGTGACAGTCTATAGAGAATTCTGGTTAACGAATGTCAGCTAATCAAGAGTTCACTCTCCAGGCAGTGTTTCAGGCACTGGGAAGAACTTCTTTAAATACTGACACAGACGACAATCCCTCATATAAGATACATGTGCCCTCACTGACCGGTATCAAACTTCCCTATTGTGCCTGCACTCAACTCCTGGCAGCATCTAGACCACACTGTCACCACTTGGATCATAATTTTAGAAAAACATGATGCTTAGTAAAACTGATATGATTACAGTACAAGGAGCAGTCTACATCATAATATATGTGTAATGGGAAGAAACACAAACTTACCTTTCCCAAAGAAGCTCTGATTTCCTTGGTGATGCCTCCTTCCTGTACCAATTGCTCAGAAAGCAACATAGCTCATCTTTTTCTTGTCATCCAAGCATGACTTGCTGAGAGCCAGAGATATCTTGAATTTCGCTTGTATTCTAAGAGATCAAAGAAAGTAGAAAAGTCTACGATCCCTAGTACTCCTGCTTCCCAGGACCTGCATGTGGGGACATGATTGTGCCTATTCATCTGCTGGGGCATTCCCTGCTGTGATGTTTTTTTCAGCCTTTTATCCCTATTTGCATCAATTGCACATACCCGTAGGCACGTGTGTACACTTTCCACCAGCCATTGATAGCACATGCCTTGAAGAGCTTGGAAACTAGTGTGCAGATTCTTTGGGAAAGTTCCTTACTCCTTTCAAGCCTCTGTTTCCTGTAAGATGGGGATAGTGAAGCTTAACTTGCAGAAGCTCTGTGTCTGGCACAGTCGGTGCTCCAGAAGTACTTGACTGTTCTAATTGCCCAATAAGGTCACCCCATGTGTCTTTCAAGCTGTACCTCATGAAGCAAGGTCATACGAACTCCATGAGGTTCTGTCAAACGGGACACACCAGAACATGCTCAATCAGCTTGTAAATTAAGAGGCCAGATCACTGCAGTGGATCTATTTAAGACTTATCCAGAGTCTAGGACAACAGTTCATGGGATCTGTTCAAGTTCAGAGGGAAAAAAAAATAACTCGAATAAACAAAATTTAATATAACAAAGGGAGGATATTCATCTCATTACAAGCTCAAAAAAAGGACTTTTTAGGGCTATCACTGATTTTAATTAAGTAGAACATGTTCTAATGATGGTATGATTTGTAAAGTGGCTAATTTGTGAAGGCACATAGATGTGTATAGTGTGTGTGTGTGTGTGTGTGTGTACATATATATCTCCACAATTTCTTTTCCTATGACCCTAGGTGTTTCAGTTATAACACAAGACTGTAGAGCTGAAAGGACTCTTCTAGTCCCACAGCCAAACAGAGAGGTCTTTCCTTTGTTGATAGTTTTACCTGTCCTGCCCCTCTGCTCTCTGGTTCCCCTGCTTCTGGGGAAAAAAAACCACACAGGAACTAACACAGCTTGCATATCCCAGTGTCACCCTCCCCTATTTAGCAATCGCATGTGAGCTCATTAGTTTCCCAAAACCCACACCAAGTCAGGACAGAATGTCTGTAATCTTTAACTTAGGTTAAAGGAATCATTCTGGCCTCTTTCCCTAAGCCCCTCTGTCTATTCAGGGTATAAGATCCAGTTACTCTGTGCTGCTGTTTCAGGCTTATTAGTCAAAATTCCTCAGCGCAGATTTTGAT
>PITA01026389.1:0-22563 GCA_004023965.1 Spilogale gracilis
GTGTGTGTGTGTGTGTGTGTGTGTGTGTGTGTGTGTAGCTGGGGGCAGTGAAGTATGCATAAACTCAGAAAATTGGGTTTGAGTTTCACTAGGTCCCAGTAAAAATGAACCTTGGGGGAACTGGTAATCAGAGACTGGGGTTCTCATGTAACATTGACATTTTGCTTTTGAATAATATTTATTAATGTACTTGGCTGCCTTAGAAATAATATATATTCATTAAGGAAAATAAATTCATTAAGGAAATAATATATATGCATTAAGGAAACAGAAAAGAAAAAGATACTGGGTAATCCCAGGATCTCAAAGTCACATTTGATGGACTTCTGACATGACATACATGCATTTCAGATTACAGTTAGATAATAGTTAAATATAATGTGTATACTAATATATATTTAAATTTATACTATTTTTCCTTTTTTATATTTTGCTTTAATACATTTAATAACAAATTATGAGCATCTACATGGCCACCAAATATTCTACTGTATCACGGTCATAAAATGTTTTCTGTTAAAGGCACATATAGTAAATATTTTTTCCTTTTTTGCATCACAAGGTCTCTGCCCCAACTGCTTAACTCTGCCGCTGTTGAGAAAAAATGGCCCCAGACAAATATAAGTGAGTGAGTTTGATTGCTTTGCAGTAAAGCTTTGTTTACAAAAACAGGTAGCATGCAACGTTGGAACTTCTTTACTAGAACAGCATTATATAAGACAACATACTTTATTCTGGGGATGTACTCAAATAAAAAGAGAATACATGATCACTTGTCGTTGAGTACTACACTTTCCCAGCATAGTGGTACTATGTATTTTTGTAAGCAAATCTCTCTTTGTGTCTGTACGATTCTTTCCTTGGAAAGGAAGATTTGGGGCTGTTTAAGAGCTTGTGATACATTCTAAAAGAAACTTTGGAAAATTTATGGCAATTCCTTGTCCAAAGAGAGAAGAGCTATGTAGACACCTAGGAGTGACAGAGTATGGAGCATTTTGGAGAGGAAAGAGGTTACTGTGACTAGATTCCTAGAGCTTAAGAATGGAGATGGCAATGAAATTCATCAGCTGTCATCCTTGCTGCAAATAGTGATTTGCCTTGTTTGTTTGTTTTTTTTTTTCCTATACAGGAAGCTTGAAAATTTTATTTAACTAAATTCACCCCTCCTTTTCATTGTTAATTTGTTTTTAATTAAGAATTAAGAAAGTTTTTCAGCCCTCAATATTGAAAAATATTCTCTTATATTTCCCTCAAATGCCTCTGATTTTCATTTTTCTATTAAAAACTTGAATGCATCTGTAATTGATTTTGCAGTTGGTGTCAAAGGTCAAACTTAATTCTTGTTTCTCTCCTTCCTTCCTTCCTTCCTTCCTTTCTCTCTCTCTCTCTTCCTTTCTTTCTTTCTGTTTTTGTTCTTTTTTTTTTTAAGATTTTATTTATTTATTTGACAGAGAGAAACACAGCTAGAGAGGGAACACAAGCAGAGGGACTGAGAGAGGCTCTGAAAAGCAGGCTTCCCGCCGAGCAGGCAGCCTGATGTGGGGCTCAATCCCGGATCTCCGGGATCATGACCTGAGCCGAAGGCAGTCATCTAACCAACTGAGCCACCCAGGCGCCCCTGTTTTTGTTCTTTTTCCTTGTTTCCTGCCTGCCTTCCTGTCTTCTTTCTGTCTTTCCTTCTGTCTTTCCCTTTCCTTCCTTCTTTCTGAGAGTTACCCAGTAAATACACACTAATTATTGGAAAATCCATAAGTTTTCCACTGATTAGAAATGTGTTTGACATTTAACACAATATTACATATACATGAGTTTGTTTCTGAGCGATCCATGCTTTCCCATTACTTTCCAACTTATCTCTGGATTACAGCAATATTGAACATGGTTTTTATAATTATGACTTTATTATGTCTTTTAATAATATCAATCTTTCGGGGCGCCTGGGTGGCTCAGTTGGTTAAGCGACGGCTTTCGGCTCAGGTCATGATCCTGGAGACTCGGGATTGAGCCCCACATCAGGCTTCCTGCTCGGTGGGAAGTCTGTCTCAGTCCCTCTGCTGGTGTTCCTTCTCTAGCTGTGTTTCTCTCTGTCAAATAAATAAATAAAATCTTTAAAAAAAATAATATCAATCTTTTTTTATTTTATTTATATTTAAATATTTTATTTATTTATTTGACAGAGAGATATCACAAGTAGGCAGAGAGGCAGACAAAGAGAGAGGAGGAAGCAGGCTCTCTGCCAAGCAGAGAGCCCGATGTGGGCCTCAATCCCAGGATGCTGAGATCATGACCTGAGCTGAAGGCAAAGGCTTAACCCTCTGAGCCACCCAGGCGCCCAATCTTTCTTTTTTAAAAGCTGTCATTTATTCTTTCAGAACTTTGGAAAAATTTTAAAAGATAATCAGAATTTTACAGCATTTTATCTCCTTTTATATATGAGCGTTTTAATTTTTTTTTCTTATTGCACTATATAATGCTTTCAGGAAAATGTTAAAGAGGCAAGAGCAAAAGTCTTTATATTCTTCTTCATATATTTAGATCAGCTCTATGGGTTTTGACATTTAATATGAAGTTGCCTATTATTTGATACACTTATGACATCATATTAAGAAAATATCCTTCTGTGAATGGTTTAAGAAGAGGTATTTTTTAAATTATAAATTGATGGATTTTATGAAAAGAATTTTTGCCATCTTTCAAAGGGAACATGTGGTTTGTCTCCCTTATTTCACTGATGTGATGAAAAATAGTTATACATTAACAAATATTGAACCATCATTGCCTTTTTATTAAATTACACTGGTATTATTCTTTTATTATAGTATCTAATTCAGATGTTCGCACTTATATTCATAAATAATAATAATTCTTGCAAATTAGAATAAAGTTAAAATGTCTCTTACTCCTACTATACTATAAATATATGATAATATATAATACATATTTTGCACATTACATGCATTATAATGATATATATATATATATATATATATAATGTTCCTATTTCATCTTTTGAAATTCTATGTATTTCTTTAGGAAATACTCAAGACAACTTTATTTCTCCTTAGTAAGCTCCCCCAAATCAGTTACATTCTGGTACTTCTTGCTGAGTAAGCAGTTGAAATAAGACTTATATTCCTTTAATCTAAATACCTGAGCTATGTGATATTATCTTCATGTCACAAGTGGAAAAAAAAAAGAGAACTGTGCCCTGTTTTTCCACAAATAGATATTGTTGCTGACTTTTACATCCAGGATTTTCCCATTCCACACCCACTCTCTCCCATCTCCAAACCACCTAGATATTTCTGCTGGGTTTCTCTTCTGCCATATTAAATCCAGACATTTTTTCCCCAACTTTTTATGTCTATTTTGAGGCTTCCTATTTCTCCTCTCTACCCAGTAGTCTAGCAGTTGTCATTCAAACAATCATATCAGGCACTGCTTTCTGGATAGGGGACAGAGACTTAGTCATCTTGCCTTCAGAACACGTGTAGAAGGATATCCACCCACACAATAATAACTAAATTATAAAGGTTTTTTCATAGTCCTCCTCCTTTACCTATCCTTGTTCTCCAAGACGGGAAGGGAAACTCTCAAGTAGGAAGGATTCATGTTCTTCACCCCCACTCCTTGCTTACACTCTCCCCCTCCCCATCACTCCGAACCTTTCAGTGTGACCCTCATTAATTGTTCTGCCCTCACAACAGGCCTCATTTGTTCCCCAGAGTATTGCCTTAGATCTGTACATCACTTTGATTGCTTCCACATCTGGGATTCGTCACACGCTGGCGGTAACCATGACCATGTGCAGAATTACCCAGCAGGATTTAGGAGACACTCAGTCAGAAAAACCATCCCTACTAAGAACAACATCTGGAGAAAATTAAAAGAAGATATTTTTCCATTGAGAATCCTTTGGAAATATATTTATGATGGAGAGACAGACAGACACTAGCATGCAGGCAGAAATGTATGCCGCTTCTTCTCTCCTGAGGGATAAGGAAAAGCACTATTTCTTCAGAAGATTCCTGAATTAATTATGCACCATAAATGCAAAGGCATGGCAATCATAAATAAACAAGAGATTTTCTCATAAAGTCGTGTTTGGAACCAGGCGTCACCTCCAATAGAAATGTCTCCATGGACTTTTTTTGATACCATGTGTGTGAACAAATAAAGATTTTATAAAAGGGAGAGGGGAGTGGGCCACATTTTCCTGAGTTGGATCATTGGACATCTCCAACTATTTTCCAAAGCTTTGAGGTTGGCAAAAGTAAAAATTGGCTTTGCCTAGCATTTTTCCCTTAATTTTTAAATCCATGTGCATTAAGGGAAATTTAATCCGTATGTTTCTGATTCATTTACACTTAACTCATCAAAATATTGTTTTGTAAGAGTCATTTGGCCCTCAAAAGGACGTTAGAGCCCTGTTAGCAGCACACAAATACACACACATGCACATGAGATCACAAGAGTACCCACGCGTATTCTTGGTTTCTTACAATCAGGAGTCATTGTCTCTCCCTGAACCCACATCTACAGGGCTTTGTCTTGGTAAATCCTGGCCATTTAATTGTGTTTTAGGCTGCAGAAAGTTTTATCTTTTACTCTTCTGAGTATATTTGGAATTAAGTATTTCAAGATGCTATCCGTCCTCTGGATGAATGGCTCTCTTAAAGACCTAATGTTAGGCAACTTAGACTTTCTTACATTCCTTTAGTGCATTAGTTAATTAAAACTTGCAATTTTTATTTTGTTTATTTTTAAAGATTTTATTTATTTGTTTGACAGAGAGAGAGATCACAGGTAGGCAGAGAGGCAGGCAGAGAGAGAGGGAGAAGCAGACTTCCGCTGAGCAGAGAGCCTGATGTGGGGCTCGATCCCAGAACACTGAGATCATGACCTGCACCAGAGGCAGAGGGTTTTAACCCACCGAGCCACCCAGGCACCCTAAAACTTGCATTAATTTTTAAAAAGTGGATTACAAATCGGTTTAGAGGAAATCAATGATGATGGTAAAGATTTAAGATAAGACAGACACGAGCACCTTCATGGAGCTTGGGATTGAGGAAAGCTGAGTAATGTATATTAAGGTGTAGGATTTGGGAAGGCTGTGCTAAGGTTTTGTTTTTATTTTCCCACCACCTGAGCATAAAAGAGTGATTTGCTGGCAGCTCCAAATCATGGTAAACATTTCAGAAGAGTTCCTAATATTGAGTTGGAAACTATGAGAATATATTCTTTTTTTTTTAAAGATTTTATTTACTTATTTGACAGAGAGAAACACAGCTAGAGAGGGAACACAAGCAGAGGGATTGAGAGAGGGAGAAGCAGGCTTCCTGCTCGATCTCGGGTCTCTGGGATCATGACCTGAGCCAAAGGCAGTCGCTTAACCAACTGAGCCACCCAGGCACCCTTTTTTTTTTTTTTTAAAGTTTTTATTTATTTATATGAGAATGTATTCTTAAGAGAAGTAGTGAAACGTGTAAGGCCACCCAACACTACATTTCAAAGCAGTAGGATGAATTCCAGGACATCTTAAGAGCTGTGAAATGATCATCTGATATACAGTTTAAATAAAGTCCCATTCTCCTTCATGGCAGATGGGAATTTGGGGTAGTAGTTAAGAAGAAGGAAGAGGGTCCAGCTGGTTTGCTAAGTGGGGGAATGACCTCCATTTCATTCCCCAAGGTAACCTGGAGTGATTTAGTGAGATCAAGTGTCATGTTTTGCAAATCTAAACTGGAGAGAAAGGCTATTTGTAAAAATATGTCTGTTATTGGAGACAGCATCTTTTACAATGGGATCTGCATTTCCTATTGTTAGCATGACATCATTTGTTTCTCCTGACTTTTTCACAACTCATTTTTCTTTTCTCAGGGAAATGTCTGTTGTTTGTGTTTTTCTAATTTGTCAACAGGTAGTCTTTCTTCCCGAAGCGGCATCTTACTGCGATGTTTTTGTCGAACTCTTAAAAGATTTTGCTTTTTTGAATGTTTAAGTTTCCCTAAGTATTTATTACCAAACAAAATTATGCTTGTTTCATTTTACTTAGAATTAAATACTATTTATATTTCTCTTCCAAAGCTTTGAAACAGAGTACCCCATAATGGATTTTATAAGAAGAATACATTTAATGGCCAATGAAATTAACTACCAAATCTATTTCGGGGTGAGGGAGAATCTGGTAATGGTTTGATTTCACCAAACTACTTTGTATATTTTGATTTTATTAAAAAAAATCTATTTCCTGAAGCTTAAGTTCTTCAAGTTTTTTTTCTCACTTAATTGAAACAACTATTTTCAAGGGAAATGAAATTAAAGAATGATGATAGTTTCTCATTCAGTAGAAGCTTGTGTCATGTGAACAGCACAAAGTCTCCATCGACATAATTTTACCCTTATTTTTGGGTGTGTGAATTAAAAAAAAGAAGCAATCTAGAAATCCTACTTTCAAAACATAGACAACACAAAATTCAAAACATTTGTTTTGTTTCCGATCTCCCACTTTCACTCATCCCCAGCCCTGGACAGTTCTCTCCTTACTGCTGCACACTGATTGTCTTCAGGTTGTATGGCTGGGCATCCTCCTGAACTTTTCCATCAGCAAGTCTCGGCTTAGCCCAAGGAGACCAGTTCAAAAGGTCACACAAGATATTGTTTTCTCCCATCTCAGAACAATTCATCTGTCTTCTAATCCCAACAGAACATCAGCCATCATTTACTCAGAGTTCAGCATGTGTCAGCACTCAATATAGCTGTTAAGGCCAATGCTCACCCTGTAAGAGGCAAACATTACATGATTAAAAATAGAATTATTTGTAAAAAAAAAATAATAATAAAAAAAATAAAAATAGAATTATTTGTATCTGGTTCTGTTTACCCTAAAAGATTGGGACTTCCTGAGATTAGGGATTGATTTGCTACAATGTATACCTACCCAGTGTTAGTTGACAGTTTTGCCAATGATGCTTCTAGATACTATCCTTTCAAAGTGGGAAAACGTAGTCAAGATCATGGTGGTTTCACTCAACTTCACACACCTGGAGTGTGAAGTCTATAACATTGAATCCATTGCTGTTTCATTCAAGTATTTGTTCTCATTTTTTTGTGACTCAGTTTTGTGACACTTAGGTGAGCACCTACTAGGTGCCTAATAACTGTTTTAGGTCTCTGGAGGAAAAAATAGAGAACATAATAACAAAAAAAACCCCAATATTTGACCTCATGGGTCTTATATCCTATTTGAAAGAGTCAGACAAAAACACAATTAGACAATAAATGAATCCTACAGCAGATGATATAGATCCTGTGGAAAGAAATAAGACAGTATAAAAAGGGAAAGAAATGCAAGGAATGGAAGTCAGGGCTTACTGTAGAGTGAATGAGGAGGATCTCACGGGTAAGGGGATATTTTGGCCATGGTAATATAGGGCAAATGCTCCAGCAAAGAAAACTGCAGTGCAATAGTCCTGAGGCGAGTACACAGCTTCAGAGGAGCAGGAAGGAGGGCAGGGAGGGGGGCAGGTAGCGACCCCTGAGAGGGGGCTGTGGCCGGATTTGAGATTAGAAAGGTTGGAGTCAAATCATGGAGAGACTTTTAAGTGATGGGGTTGGAAGGTGGGAGATTCTGAACACGGTGAAGCTAGCTCTGACTTACATTTTAAAGGAAACAGCCTGGAAGCTGTGTGGAGAAGCCTGTAGAGGAACAAGGAGAAAGGAGGGAGATCAGGTAAGATGCTAATGCTGGGGAGAGGAGCTAATGACTTGCACAGGCTGTATTAGGGAGAAATGGCCAGATTCTAAGTACATTTTGCATTGTGAGCCAAGAGGGTTTGGAATAATAGAACCAGACTGCAAGAGAAAGAGAGGAAGCAAAGATGAATCTACCCTTTGGGGCTTGGGAAACTAAAATGTTGATATCTGTTTATTGAGGTGGAGGAGATTTCAGGGGAAGGAGGCAAGCTAGGGTGGCATGGGGAACTGTGGAAATCACACAAGACTAGGTCTGGATTTGACTGCTCCTACTGGCAAAGGTCTACTTTGAGATTTCAACTGCTCATCACTCACCTAGATAGCAGAAAGAAAAGTCCGAGGCATCAGTTTCCAGCAAGCCTTGTCCCACACACCAAAATGATGACCCAAAACAAAAGGGGTTGGCTGATAGAAGTGTGGTGTGGGGACAAGCCTTTGCTCCAGCTAGATCTTGACGGAAACAAGTGGTTTTAGAGTTTACAGCTAGCTCTCTTCTCAGGGTGAGTGGGCAGAAAGCTCCACATCTCATCAGAACCTGGGAGGCAATGAGCAATTGTCTCATGACAACCTCTCAGGGGACACGGGGAGGCGAGTAAGGGATGGCCTGGAGCCGCAACTTCTAGGCCTCCCATTATCTTGTGTTCTTGGTAATCACAAGGCATACTGCCAAGACTTAACTGTGGCTTAAGACTTTGCCTACATGGCCTCTCTAGATACTTGCAAGGTCACCAGGGCCTCACGCTGTGGGCCTTGCCCCATGGGAATCTAGAGTTTGGGTTTGGAATCGGTTGGACATCCACACGGATATTTGAGACTGGGACTTGGAAGGGGGTGGGGGGAAGGGGTGCTGGAGTTTGGCCAGGAGATTATATATTTGGGTGTCACTGGCACATACAGTTTAAATTAAAGCCAGGAAATGATGAGATCACCTAGAAACCAAAGGAAGAGATGAGATGAAGTCCAAGTTCAGTATAAGCTTACTCCCTAATTTGCATGTATTCAATGATGTATTTATTTTCCTGACCAAGCATACAATATACTTAGGATTAAGGCTTAAACTACCCCCACCACTTAAATGCTAAATAGCCAAAACAGGATTTAGAAAGAACCTCGAACTTACAAAAGGAACCACGAAGAACAAAGCATGTAACGAAACAAGTGTTCAGGCCCTTTGTGGAAAAGAAGGAAGGCTAAGTAGGAGGGCCCCGCTCTGCGACGACCATCTCCCGAGATCCGAGCTATCAGGAGCTGTCACTGTAAATAGGAAGAAAATATGGATTACACGACAGAGGAGTCTTTCACTTTATTTTACTTTCTTCAAAGTATTGTGTTTTTCTTTAACATTTGGCCAGGATACAAGCCAGGGTCAGAGAAGCGCACCTCAAGAATAAAGGTATATCCCTGATACTCAGAACGAATGAAGGAAAACAAAAAAACCCGAAAACACTTTTAAAAATGCCAAGGAAAACAAATGCATTCAGAGAAACAAATTTCATATGTCTACCCTCCCTCCTTTAAACTTATTAGAGTGAAAACCTTTAGCCCGACGGTCTGATTCCAGCCACCTCCCCTTCTTCCGCCTCCAGTAGCTGTAAGTTACCTGATGATTAGTATTGAAAGCACCTTCTCAGCTATAACTCTCGTGAGTGAGCACAGAATGTTTGGGAGTGGCACATCAAAGTGATGACTTTTAACAAGCATATCATGGGATTCGAACTATAATCCTGCTTAAGCTACTCTAGGCTTGAAGTCCACCTGTATGTATCTATGTATGCATTTGAATAAAAGGAACCTATGCGGCTTTCCTATTCTCGCGAGAATACCTTTTTTCCTCTTAAGAGCCCCACCCTGCAGTGATCGTCCCTACCAGAGCTTTATGGGTAATTCTCAGTCCAAAGGCTCCTTTCTAGATACTTCCCGTTTCATCCGAGCAATGCAGTTGTTTTTTAGTGTTGGGGCTGCTTTGGCTACAAAAGCTGGCTGTTGAAATCATCCCTGGCTTCCTGGTTCGCCCGCAGGTGAGCTAACACTGCTTCCTGGCCTCCCAGAGCTATAGAGAAAGTTTCTGTGGGACCTGATCCCAGGCTTGCCAACTTCCTGCCCTGGCATTTCTTTCTGTGGAAAAGGGACTCCTGTAAACAGGGACAGTGCCTTAGCTCCGTGACTTTACAGGCACCCGCCCCAGGCCCCTCCTGCACGCCATTACCCACCTTCCCTTGTTACCACGCTTGTGCACCTATTCAAGATCACTTGCACCGAGACTTTTGGGATCATGCTGCCCCTGGAAGCCTCCCCCTTTCTAGCTCTTTGGGAATTTCTGAGTCAGATAAGCGATCTGGGAAGATCTAAGTAGGTTCTTAGATATTTCAGGGACTCAGAGGAGTTCTCCCAGAAATTGTGAGCTACAAGCTGGATTATCTCACTTGTCTCTCATAGTTATTCAAACCTTAGCCTACAGATCAACTTCAGGCCCAGCACGCTCATCACCTGGGCCCCATAATCTCTAAATTTAACATCTTGGAGGAGCTCACTGGGCTTGGGGAGGGGTTGGCTTCGGTTAGAAGACTGTCTGGAGTGTTGTCTTTCCTGGCAACTTACAGCATGGCAAGCAGATGCCCAAAGGCTTCTGTAAGAGGGAAGGGACAGTGATATTTCAAATGGTAAGTACTCATCTCTTGTTGGAATTTGCTTTCTGGTCAGAAAATGAGGATGTGAAAGGAATAAGATTTCTATGGTTGTCCTTTCTATTCAAATATAGTCTAGAACTGGAAATATGATGTCCTAAAGGAAAAAAAAACACAAGTGGAGTAAAAAAAAATCTAGTATAATTCGCATGCATATGTTAATTGAATAGCATTTAAATTAAGAACTCTATTAAGGCAGAGGTTTTTTGTTTGTTTGTTTGTTGTTCCCTTTTAATTATCTTCAATTTATGGGTAGATGACCCTACAAATTCAGAGAGGAAAAATTGCTCTTTCTTCCTTTGCCTGTTTTGGTGTGCTGGGTTATTATACCCATGCTGGAAAGTAGAATATTTAGGGTAGCGATTTGGTTCTACTAATTGATGTTATAAGAAGTTGGGCAACTCAGAAAGTCACTTAGCATATCAGTTCTATCAGCTATAAATATTGTAATGTTTCTTTTTCAAGGTTGCTAGGAAATCTGTGATGTTTGAAACATTTAGTGTGAAACCTGTCACGTGGTGTCATTAGTTATTACTGAGATTATTAGTCACTAACACATACGACACCATATATATTCTCCTTTCTGTCCCTTTTTTCCTTGCGAAGTGACTGCCTAGAACTTGTATCTTTGAGTCCGTCATCAATTAAGTTATTTGATTATAGATGGGTATAACAGACCTCGGAGTGATTTTCAAAATTTCCATTCTTCACCTTTGGACAAAGTCGCCCTGATTCTGTTAGTCAGAACTACACTCACTATGTCCACCCAACACTTTTTTTTAAAATTATTTTTTTAATTAAAAAAATTTTTTTATTACATTATTTTTTCAGTGTTCCAAGATTCATTGTTTATGCCCCACACCAAGTGCTCCATGCAATACGTGCCCTCAGTACCCACCACCAGGCTCACCCATCCCTCCACCTCTTCCCCTCCAAGACCCTCAGTTTGTTTCTGAGTCCAAAGTCTCTTATATTTCGTCTCCCTCCCTGAATTACCCTACTTTCCATTTCCTTTCCTTCTCCTACTGTCCTCTATATTACCCCTTATGCACCACAAGTAAGTGAAACCATGTGATACTTGACTTTCTCTGCTTGGCTTATTTCACTCAGCATAATCTCTTCCAATCCAGTCCATGTTGCTACAAAATTGGGTATTCATCCTTTCTGATGGAGGCATAGTATTCCATTGTATATATGGACCATATCTTCTTTATCCATTTGTCTGTTGAAGGGCACCTTGGCTCTTTCCACAGTTTAGCGATTGTGACCATTGGGGCACATATGGCCCTTCTTTTCACTACATCTTTATCATTGGGATAAATACCCAGTAGTGCAATTGCAGGGCCATAGGGTAGCTCTATTTTTTATTTTATTTTTTTTTAACGAATCTACCTACTGTTTTCCAAAGCTCCACCCAACACTTCTGTCAGTGAGCTCCTTCAGTTCCCTGATATTGCTAATTAGCCACTAGATGGCAGGCTTGTTAAATAGTTAAAATGTACTACAATCACACCTAGGCCTCAGAAACATGTATTTTTTTGTCTTTTTAAGTTTTTTTCCCCTCCTTTTAAAGAAATCTTCAGTGACTGACAACTCTTCTAGAGGGTCACATTTCCACTGGTTTAGAATGTTCCAATATGCTGATCAATCTTTTCTGTGTTTGTGAGTCTATGATTCATGCCAGTATAATTTGTTTTGTTCGGAATTAAAACTTTAAGGACTGACTCTACTGTCTTTGTACTCATATAATGAGGCAGCTGACACATGGCCATCCATGGACTCAAGTTAGGTTGAGGAATGTACAGAACTGCCTCAGAAAATCAAATGGTTGACTAGAGACCAGGATCCGAAAATGGTCCAAAGACAGTGACAGAGGTTGCATCTAAAAGAAAATAGCTATTATTATTATTATTTTTTAAAGATTTTATTTATTTGACAGAGAGAAACACACTAGAGAGGGAACACAAGTAGGGGGAGTGAGAGAGGGAGAAGCAGGCTTCCCGCCAAGCAGGGAGCCTGATGTGGGACTCGATCCTGGGTCTCCGGGATCATGACCTGAGCCGAAGGCAGTTGCTTAACCAACTGAGCCACCCAGGCGCCCAGAAAATAGCTATTATGATTTAAAAAAAAAACAAAAACAAAAACACAAAACACCAAATTCTATGTTTTAGACATCCAGACTTGTGGGATAAAAGGTGTCTTCTTTTCCCTTCATTTTGGGACCCTGAAGCTGGGCAGTGGGCATGTGAGTTGGAATCATATGGACTAGTGGAAGAACTGGCTCAGAGGATAACCTGTCTTTGCTTGGCATTATTAGTGTCTGGTTCAAAAAAGCATTTAAATATTGTCTGAATATAATGATGGAAAGGAGCTATAACAGGACTGAGGAAAGAGTCGTGAAAGAATGAATGACAAAAGAGAGACCCTGGGGGCAAGAATAAGTTTGTCAAGGCACACTTTTTTTTTTTTTTTTTTTTTTACAAATTATGTAGGTTCCTAGGGTCTAGAAGTGCATAAACCAAGAAAACATATAAGCCTGATAAGAAACTTCCACTCTTACTAGTGCAATTTTCTTGCCTACATATGCTTAAAAGCTGAAGATTAAAAACATTTGTGGACAGTCATACAGAAACTTACAGTGCATTTCATAGTTTAGAAGTAACCGTTACACCACAAAAACCCACATAGCACACTTCAGTGCAGCTATAACATTGTCCCTTAAAAGGCAATATTACTCCAGCTTTGTATTTCACTCTAGTTCTCAAAACATCAGAAAGCAACCCTAGAAAATACTTTTCTGGTGTTTCTGATGTTCTTGTGAAGGAAATTTAGAGACTATCCATTTCAATTACTGATATCTCAAGAAGGAAATATATCCAGGAGTTACTAAATTAACTGCTCAAGACGCTACATTTAGTCGCCCAAATTTTTGGAATTCATTTATGTCTTATAAACATTTTGATTAGTCATGTAAGACAAGCATTCTTCAACATTTCACAAGGCAAACAGGAGAGGAAGGCTTTCCTGGTGTCATATATACAATATCTCTTGATGGTAGCTAAGGGAAACCTTACTATGAATCATCAGAATTTGAGAGCAGTTGGCAGACTCAACTCCTCAAGACCTTGCTCTCACTCAAAGGTTTATTCTTTTACTGGTGACTTGTGGGAGGAAGGACTGGGCAGATCATAATTTCGTAGCGGGAGACCCATTTTAAAGGGGCTCAAGTGAAATTTTGTAAGTTAGTGGAATGAACACAGGGTTTGGAATACATAGCCTGAGTTAGAGCCTACATGCCTTACTTATTAATTAGCCTTGAGCTAATCCTCGAAGTGCAGGAAAATAAATTATTAAGGTCAAAACTGCCCAGTTAGCCATTGGGAGGAAGAAACAAGACATGGGCACAACTCATGCAATGGAAAATGTGGTGACAGATTATCTGAAGAATCTTCTGGCTCTTCCATGACAGTATCAAATTTCATGTAACAATATGTTAAATGTGTAACTATACATAAAGTATTATTATACCTCTGTTGCTTTCTTCTGTGTGTGGATTAGTTATTTTTTTACTTATACCAGCCTTCTTTCCTAAGGAATTGAAAGTGGCTTCTAGAAATACATAAGTACAAGTAAATTAAATTAATGGTATTAGTATGTCCTTATGTCCATATAAACACATGAAAATGCTGGAAAAACTCCTTGGGGATTGTTTATTTCTAAAAATCTCATTATATGTCTAATAGCGGAAGACCTCAGCCACTTGTGTCTTCTTCCCCAAATCTCTTTGTAACAGGCATGTGAGAGATCTGTTTTGCTCATGGGTGGATCAAAAGTCAATTTCCGAAGCCCTCCAAACTGAGGCCGGACTGCAAGTTCATTCCTTGGTGCTTGTTGGAAATGGCATGAGGTCACACTGATTCTTACTTTTTGTACACTACGTACCCGTTCTGAAAATGTAGCAAATTTAGATTCTGTTGCTCAGGTTGGGCAGTTTGGTCTCTCTCTAACACCTGGCAGTGTTGCATATGTCCTCCTTGCCATGTACCGTTTCCTAGGGGATCCCTGCTACGTTCAGGACAGAGATATTATTATCAGTGTCCCAGCCAGTTTTGACTTTCTGCTAATTGTTCGGTAATTATTACCTTAATTAACTCCATCACTATTAATTTCACTTGGAATGGGATTTTTTATTAACTCTATGAATACTGCATATTTAGATCTGCAACATTTGTCTCCTGATTAGCTAATAAATAAGCTCTAAATTGGCGTACATTGGAATTCGAAAAGAACCTACCTATGATATATCCCAATATTAACCTTGTTGATGTAACTAGTGTATTTAATTCCACCCTGTCTATACCTCTTTCCCTAAACAAAGACATTTCAGTGGTAATGTGTTGCCTATGAATCTGAGCTACTTAAAATATATTGCCACATTCTGTCCAGGTCACTGTAGTCAAATTTCTGTATGTAGAACATTGTTGCTCTTCATTTATATTTTTGCCATCTGTGATAGTTAACTGTATGTATCAACTTGATTGGATGATGGGATGACCAGATATTTGTTCATTCTTCTGAGTGTTTCTGTAAGGGTTTTTGAGGATGAGCTTAACATGTAAATTAGTAGATTGAGTAAATCAGATCATCACTCCATATGTGGCCTCCTCAAATTCACTGAGAGCCTACATAGACCAAAAAGGCTGACCATCCCCCAAGTAAGAAAATTCTTTCCCACCTGAATGCCTTCAAACTGACATTCGGTTTTTTTCTTGCTTTTGAACCCAAACCGAACCATCAGGTCTTCTGGATGAGGACTGACTTACCCTCCAGATCTTGGGACTTGTCAGCCTCCCATCCCTGCGTGAATCAGTTCCTTATAATAAAGCAGTCTCTTTCTGCATATCTTTATCCATATACCTATATATATTTTACATATCTTTCTACCATCTATCTATATATCTTTCATCTGTCCTCCAATCTCCTACTGGTTCTGTTTCTCTGGAGAATGCTGACTATATACCATCCCACATTTACTTTTTCTTCCCAGTAGCATCCCAATATATTTTTTGGAAATTATTTTACTAATACCACATACATATTACATATACTGTGGGTCACAGTGAGACTTCAGATGCCTGTAATCTTCTTACTGAGTCAAACAGAATTGTAGGCATCTGGTTTACAAAGATAATAGCACTGACAAGGTTAATGATCATGCATACTGAGGTCATACTAAGTGTCAGGGATGGCCCTGATGGCGTTATATGTGTTTTAATTCTTTTAATCAACACAGCAACTATTATATTCCTTTTATAGACAATGAAATTGAGGCACAGAAAGTGAGATATAGTAACTGCTAGACCAGGATTTGAGCCATAAGCACTCTGACTCTCGAGACAATGAAGGACCAGATAAGGAGCTTGGATTTTTACCGGGAAGGCAACTTGAAGCCAGCAAGAGGTTTTTCTTAGGAAAGTCCTAGAATCAGATGAGGTGCGTCTTGAAGTTTCCCATCCACATGCATCTGGGTATGTGGACTGGAGGAGAGGGCTTGGAAGTAAGAGGGGTAGGCCAGCTGGGGAAGAGCTGGAAGAGCCTGGCTGATTCGACCAGGGCTTCATCTTGGTCACTTGCTTTGGGAGATATACTTGGTTATTTCCAAAAATGCTAATTCAATCATATTGCTCCAAAGAAGTGTCTCCCCCACTAGTCCCCAAATTGCCACCCAGCAGTCTTCTGACTTAGATTCAGAACACTGGAAACTTTCCACCAGGATTGCGACATAGAGGGACAGAGAGGGTGGGGAGACAGCTGGAGTCCTCTTGTTGCCCGTGGGACCAGGTGACATGACCACTGTTCCCACTGCTCAGGCCTCCAGGAATCCTCTTTTCCAAGCCTGTTGCTGCGGCTTCCCATCATCTTGTGTGAGTGCCAAAAGGCTTCCCAAATTTCTCGTTCCTGCAAGTTAGCTGTAGTAGGTTTCTGTTGCTTGCAAATGAAGAATCCAAACTGATGTTTTAAGTTATTTAAGATGTTAGGGGCAAAAAAAAAAAAAGATTTTTAGGGCATTGATTAAATATAACATAATGGGGGCACCTGGGTGGCTAAGTTGGTTAAGCGACTGCCTTCGGCTCAGGTCATGATCCTGGAGACCCGGGATCAAGCCCCACATCGGGCTCCCTGCTTGGCGGGAAGCCTGCTTCTCCCTCTCTCACTCCCCCTGCTTGTGTTCCTTCTCTAGCTGTGCTTCTCTCTGTCAAATAAATAAATAAAATCTTAAAAAAAAATAAAATAAAATAAACATAACATAATGAATTAGTTCATATTCTTTTTATACAAATGACTAAGTGATTCCTATACTCCTTTGCTTTCTCTGTTTTACACAGAAATCATTCTTTTTTTAAAAAAAAAAAGATTTTATTTATTTATTTGACAGAGAGAAACACAGCTAGAGAGGGAACACAAGCAGGGCGAGTGAGAGGGGAGAAGCAGACTTCCTGCGGAGCAGGAAGCCTGTTGTGGGGCTCGATCCTGGGACTCCGGCATCATGACCTGAGCTGAAGGCAGATGCTTAACGACTGAGCTAACCAGGTGCCCCACAAAAAATTACTCTTAACATCAACCCTAACTTTCAGCTGGCATAATAGGGAGTATGTTCCCTCCTAATGTTCCCAAATGTTCCAAAATTCCTGGCTATTGAAATAAACAGAAATTAGATTTAATTGTTAATGTATATTTAAATTGCATTTCTTTCCTCAGATTCGAAAGTAAAAATCTGAAAAGTCTGTATCATATCATGAAGAGATATGCCATTAATATGGACAAATAATGATAATTATAATATATAATAATAAGAGTGATGATGTCCATTCCCTACAACATTTTCATCAAACTATCCTGATATATGTCAGCACTATTATAAAAAGGGATAGAAAGCATCCCTGTGTTCCATTTTTTCAATATTTTATAGTACACTGTACTCTAACATTCAAGTGGATGAGATTAAGATGTATTTTAAAGATGAAACTGTTTTAGCATAATGTTTTGCTAAGATCCTTATGAGTATTTAGTTCTTTTTGGTTAGAAGAGTGACAAGGAAAGTCTCATCTTATGGAAGTTGATCTCTTGCTCTCTTTTGCCTGTGAGTCACGCAGGATATGGATAAAGTGATAGAGACACAAATAAATGCATGCTCATTCTTTGAAATATTATATATTTGCCTAGTGCAGTGATTAAAAAATGTTAACTCATTTGATACTCATTGAATAACTCTGTGGACAATGTAAGATAAATGTCATCATTATTTTCCCTGTGATAAAAATGGGGAAGCTTAGCTTTAAAGATATGAATAATAATTATACCTAATATTTTCAGGACTTCCACTAGATAATCTTAAATTAATTTTTCACAACCATACTTCAAGAAGATACTTCCATTATCCTCATTTAACAGATGGGGAAATTGAGTCTATAGAAAATGGAATACTTGTTTAAAGTCCCACAGCTAATGAGGATTAGAGTGTGTCTCCCTATTTGCTCCAAACACTGGGCTCTAAACAATTTTCCTCTGTTGCTCAAGATGACACAAATATCAAGCAGCAGATCCAAGGGCTCAGGACATACATTTCTCTGTAGAGTTTACTTCTCTCAAACTGGAATGCATCTTAAAATCAATAGCATTGTGCATTCACTGTCTCCTCTCTTAGCTGTCTGTTTGGGTATGTTATTCCTGGTGTAGGACTGGAATGCCTCAGCCAACAGGCTACTAAAGACCATTTGAAGAAGGAATAAGAGACTTGGTTGTCACCTGAAGAAGGGTGTGCACTGACATCCTCGGCCAGCATCCATCCATTAAAGGAAATAAATATACCAATGCAAGAATCAAGAGCCCAGAAAGAAACCCAAGCATATACGGGCTAACTAATATATGGTAAAGGAGCCAAGAATACTCTAGAGAAAAGATAGTTGCTTCAATTAATGGTGCTAGGAAATTGGATATTCACATGTAAAAGAATGAAGGGGACCCCTTTCTTAAACCACACACACACACACACACACACACACACACACAATGGTATATATTCAGCCATAAAGAAGGAAATCTTACCATTTGCAATGACAAAAATGAAGCTTGGAGGCATTGTGCTATGTGAAATCAGTCAAAAGAAAGTCAAATACTATATTATCCCACTTAAAACAAACAAAAAAAGCATAGAAAAAGAAATCATATATTTGATTACCAGAGACAAGGACTGGGAAATAGGGGAATTGGAGGAAGGTGGTCGAAAGGTACAAACCACCAGTTATAAGATAAACAAGTACTACAGATGTAATGTATGCCTATAGCACACACTGTTGTATGGTACATTTGAAAGTTGTTGATAGAGTAGATCCTAACAGTCTAATCACAAGGAAAAACATTTTTCTTTTCTTTTTCCCTTCCCTTGCTTTCCCTTCCTTTCTCTTCCCTTTCCCCTTCCCCTTCCTTCTTTCCTTCCTTCATTTCCTTCTTTCTTTTTTGTATCTGTATGAGATGATGGATGTTACTCAAACTTATTGCAGTCATCACTTTACAGAATATGAAAGTCAAGTCATTATGCTGTACACCTTAAACTTACATAGTGCTGTATGCCAGTTTTATCTCAATAAAACTAGGGAAAAAAAGAAAAAGCCAGGACTCAGTGTTAGTAATGCCTCCCTCTTCTAAGAAATGCTGTACCAGTAGCCCTTGATGACACAGGTGAAATGCTGTGTGGATAAATAAGGACATCCATGATTCTGGTTTCCTAAGTGACCCTGAAGAACCAGATTCTGAATGAGGAGAAGCTTTGGGGATCCTTTTGCAATCTATTTCTTGCATATTTTCCTCTTTGTGTATACAAATAAATGATATATGACTAAATATTTGTCTAGATGAGTTCTAGAAAAGCTTTAAATAAATTTAAAATAGATATCTCCAGGAACACCTAGGTGGCTAAGTTGGTTAAGCCACTACCTTCAGCTCAGGCCATGATCCTGGAGTCCTGGGATCGAGTCCTGCATTGGGCTCCCAGCTCTGCAGGGAGTCTGCTTCTCCCTCTGACCTTCTCCCTTCTCGTGCTCTCTCTCACTCACTCTCTCTCTCAATAAATAAATGAAACATTTGAAAAAGATAAAATAGAAATCCTTAGTTATACAAAAACATAGTGTCGTTTTGATTGGCCATGTTTGTGGGCTTCCCTCCCCTTTATAGCAGTGCTTAATAAAATTGTTCATTTTATAGTTGATGTGTCTTTGATGTGATGAAATATGGCAGTATTCCAGTGACTCAATCAACTCTTCACTGTACCAACCTGCTGGGCACTCTTTTTATATTTTATATTTATATTTCCTTTGTCTTACAAGAAACCCAGAAATCCAAGTAAAACATCGAGATAAGCATGTTAAAGAAATGAGTATTTCAAGTGCATATTTTTTTCTTTTTTTTTCTTATTAACATAGTATGTATTTGTTTCAGGGGTACAGGTCTGTAATTCATCAGTTTTACATAGTTCACTGCACTCACTATAGTACATATCCTCCCCAGTGCCCATCACCCAGACACCCTATCCCTTCCACTCCCTCCCCTCCAGCAAACCTCAGTTTGTTTCCTGAGATTAAGAGCCTCTTATTGTTTGTCTCCCTTTCTGGCTTCATCTTCTTTCATTTTTCCTTCCTTTTCCCTATGATGCTCTGTCTTGTTTCTCAAATTCCTCCTATTGATGAGATCATATGACAGTTGTCTTTCTCTGATTGACTTATTTTGCTTAGCATAATATCCTCCAGTTCCATTCACATCATTGCAAATAACAGGATTCCATTCTTTTTTAATGGCTGCATAGTATTCCATCATCTATATATATTTCCCACATCTTCTTTATCCATTCATCTGTTGATTTACATCTAGGTTCTTTCCATAGATTGGCTATTTGTGGACATTACTGCTATAAACATTCGGGTGCACATGCCCCTTTGGATCACTACATTTGTATTTTTACAGTAAATACATAGTAGTGCAATTGCTGGGTCATAGGGTAGCTCTATTTTCAACGTTTTGAGAAACCTCCATACTGTTTTCGAGAATGATTGCACCAGCTTGCATGCCCACCAAAAGTGTAGGAGGGTTCCCCTTTTTCCTCACCCTCGCCAACACCTGTCATTTCCAGACTGGTTAATTTTAGCCATTCTGACAGGAGTGAGGTGGTATCTCACTGTGATTTTGCTCTGTATTTCCCTGATGCCGAATTTTCATGTGTGTGTTGGCCATTTGGATGTCTTCTTTGCAGAAATGTCTGTTCATGTCTTATGCCCATTTCTTGATGGTATTATTTGTTCTTTAGGTGTTGAGTTTGATAAGTTCTTTATAGATTTTGGGTACTAGACCTTTATCTGATATGTCATTTGCAAATATCTTCTCCCATTCTGTAAGTTGTCTTTTGGTTTTTTTGACTGTTTCCTTTGCTGTGCAAAAGCTTTTGATCTTGATGAAGTCGCAATAGTTCATTTTTGCCCTTGCTTCCCTTGTCTTTGGTGGTGTTTCTAGGAAGAAGTTGCTGTGGCTGAGGTTGAAGAGGTTGCTGCCTGTGTTATCCTCAAGGATTTTGATGGATTCCTATCTCATATTGAGGTCTTTCATCCGTTTTGAGTCTATTTTTGTGTGTGGTATAAGGAAATGGTCCAGTTTTATTCTTCTGCATGTGGCTGTCCAATTTTCCCAACACCGTTTGTTGGAGACTGTCTTTTTTCCATTAGACATTATGTCCTACTTTGTCAAATATTAGTTGACCATAGAGTTCAGGGTCCATTTCTGGGCTCTCTATTCTGTTCCGTTGGTCTATGTGTCTGTTTTTGTGCCAGATGATTATAGATTTGCAATAAGGCTTGAAGTCTGGAATCGTGATGCCACCAACTTTGGTTTTATTTTCAACATTCCTCTGCCTATTTGGGGTCTTTTCAGTTTCCACATAAATTTTAGGATACTTTGTTCCCTTTCTTTGAAAAAAGTTGATGGTATTTTGATAGGGATTGCATTAAATGTGTAGATTGTTCTAGGTAGTGTGGACATTTTGACCCTGTTTGTTCTACCAGTCTATGAGCATGGAACATTTTTCCAGTGCCTGTGTCTTTCTCAATTTCTTTCATGAGTACTATATAGTTCTCTGAGTACAGATTCTTTGCCTCTTTGGTTAGATTTATTCCTAGGTATCTTATGGTTTGGGTTCAATTGCAAATGGAATCGACTCCTTAATTTCTCTTTCTTCTGTCTTGTTTGTGTATAGAAATGCAACTGATTTCTGTGCATTGATTTTATATTCCTGACACTTTACTGAATTTCTGTATGAGTTCTAGCAGTTCTCGAGGGAGTCTTTTGCATTTTCCACATAAAGTATCATATCATCTGCAAAGAGTGGGAGTTTGACTTCTTTCTTGCTGATTTGATTTGGATGCCTTTTATTTCTTTTTGTTGTCTGAAATAGCTGAGGCTAGGACTTCTAGTACTATGTTGAATAATAGTGGTGATAATGGACAGCCCTGCCATGTTCCTGAGCTTAGAGGAAAATCTGTGTTTTTCACATTGAGAATGATATTTGTTGTGGGTTTTTCATAGATGGCTTTTATAGTATTGAGGTATGTACCCTCTATCCTTACACTGAGAAGAGTTTTGATCAAGAAAGGATGCTGTACTTTGCCAAATGCTTTTTCAGCATCTGATCATATGGTTCTTGTTCTTTTATTAATGTACTGTATCACATTGATTTATGGATGTTGAACCAACCTTGCAGCCCAGGAATAAATCCCACTTGGTAATGGGAATAATCCTTTTAATGTACTGTTGGATCCTGTTGGCTAGTATTTTGGTGAGAATTTTTGCATCTATGTTCATTAGGGATATTGGTCTATAATATTGCTTTTTGATGGAGTCTTTGTCTCGTTTGGGGATCAAGGTAATGCTGGCTTGATGAAATGAGTTTGGAAGTTTTCTTTCCATTTCTATTTTTTGGAACAGTTTCAGGAGAATAGGTATTAATTCCTCTTTAAATGTTTGGTAGAATTCCCCTGGGAAGCCATCTGGCCCTGGGCTCTTATTGGGAGATTTTTGATGACTG
>PITA01026390.1:0-22699 GCA_004023965.1 Spilogale gracilis
GTGTATGCGGCTTCCCAAGCCCCCACATGCTTGGTAACACTGGTATTGTGAAACCTGACACATTTTTGCTAACCCTATGTGAAACTGTTCTAAAGATCATTTCCATAATTATTAGTGAAATCGAACACTTATCAGACAAGTGTTGATCAATCAGATTTGCTTGTATGTGAAATGACTATTCATACTTTTGGTCTATTTTTCGATTAGGTGGTACTTTATTTTTGTTTTGTAGCATTTTTGTATATTCGATGCACCAAGCATCTCTATACTAAACATTTTCTAGTTATATGAGTAGCAAATATTTTTCCCCTGTATGTGAATGTATAGGAATTGCAACTAATTTTTTCTCCTGTTGTCCCCAAACCATACATTAAAAAGTCCCTCCACGTCTCTCTGATTTACTAGGGCATTTCTATCACTTCACAGAGTTTTTATATATGCCCAGGTCTCTAAGATTTGTACTCTCTTCTGTTGTCCTAGTTCTTCATCTTTGAACCAATATCATACTGTTTTAATTGCTGTACTTTCATAATTGGTTAAAAATCTGGAAGGTTAGGGGCACCTGGGTGGCTCAGTTGGTTAAGCGTCTGCCTTCAGCTGGGGTCATGATCCCTGGGTCCTGGGATCTTGCCTGTGTCTGGGCTCCCTGCTCAGTGGGGAGTCTGCTTCTCCCTCTGCCCCCCCTCCACTGGTACATTCCCTTTTTCTTTCTCTCTCTCTCTTTCCCTCACTTTCTCTGTCTCTCAAATAAAAACTATAAGTCTTTTTAAAATCTGGAAGGGCAAATGTTCTTTCGTCCTTCTTCAAATTTACTTGGCAACTCTTAGCTCTTTGTTTCTCTATCTGGATTTTAGCATATTTATTTAAACTCCATAAAAATTTTTGTTGGTAGTTGAATGGAACTATGTCAAATGTATTGAGTCATCTGGGTAGGTAGCCATCTGTCAAAATTTCTCAAATTGTTTAACAGGGTTTATATCTCTATCCAGATGATCTTTTATTTTCTTAATATTTTGTCATTTTTATCCATTAAATTTATTGAAAATATCTTGTTAGATATATTCCTAAAAAACTTAAAGTTTTGTGAACATAGTCTTTTCCCATAATATTTTCTAATTGATTATTTTTGATGTATAAGAATACTATTGATTTAGTCATTCTAGAAATCTTTATTAGCTCTGTTTCTGATTTAGAACTTTGGGTTTTCTGGGGCACCTGGGTGGCTCAGTTGGTTGAGCCACTGCCTTCGGCTCAGTTCATGATCCCGGAGAGCCGAGATCGAGTCCCACATTGGGCTCCCTGCTTGGCGGGAAGCCTGCTTCTCCCTCTCTCACTCCCCCGGCTTGTGTTCCCTCTCTGGCTGTGTTTCTCTCTGTCAAATAAATAAAATCTTAAAAAAAAAAAAAAGAACTTTGGGTTTTCTAACTTAGACACCTGCTTTATAAATGAAGGATGACTTTATTGCTTTCAAATTTTTATAGTGTTCGCTTATTACAAATAAAGCTGTTATCATTTTTCCCACATGAATATTTATCTGGACAAGAGCTTTTATTTTTCCTAAGTAAAGAGTGGAATGACTGGTTTACATGATAAGTATGTTTAACCTTTTAAGAAACTTTTCAAATGACTGTTATGATTTCCATTGCCACTAGCAATTGCCACTAGAATGTTCCATTTGCTCAAAATCCTTGTATATTTGCTATGGTCAACCTTTTTAATTTTAGACTTCCTGATCAGTGTGTAGACATACTTACTGTAGTTTTAACTTGCATTCCCCCAGTGCCTTATGAGGTTGTGTACCTTTCCATGTACTTATCTGTCATCTGAACATTTTATTTGGCAAAGTGTCTGTTCCCATCTTTTACCCAGTTTTTAAAATTGGGTTGTCTGTCTTATAATTAACTTGTAAAAGTTTCCTGTGTATTTAAGATTTAAATCCTTTGTTAGGTAGATATTTAACCACTCTTTTATCACAGTCTATGGCTTGTCTTTAATTTCTTTAACAGTGTCTTTTTTTTTAAATCTTTTTTTTAAGATTTTATTTATTTATTTGACAGAGAGAGAGAGAAAGAGAGAGAGAGAGATCATAGGTAGTCAGAGAGGAAGGCAGAGAGAGAGGGAAGCAGACTCCCTGCCGAGCAGAGAGCCCGATGTGGGACTCGATCCCAGAACCCTGAGATCATGACCTGAGCCGAAGGCAGAGGCTTAACCCTCTGAGCCACCCAGGCGCCCCTAACAGTGTCTTTTCAAGAGAAGAAAATTCTAATTTGATGAAATCCTGTTGTTGATTTCACACCTTAGTCCATATTTTTTCAGTTTCAGAACCTTAGTTCAATAGTTCATATTGTTAGTGTTGTGTTAAGAAGTTTCTGTCAAACCCAAGGTTATTAGGACTTTTCTACTGTTTTCTGTTTTATTTTTATAACTTTAGCTTTTGCATTTATGCTTATCCATTTTAGGTTAATTTTGGCAAGAGATGAAGTAAAAGTTGAAGTTTTATTTTGTTTTATTTTAATGTGTTTATCTAATTGCTCCAGCTCCATTTGCTGAAAAGATTTTCCTCTCCCCATTACATTTCCTTGGCACATTTGTTGAAAATCAATTTCATAAATGTGATATCCACTTTTGAACTCTATATTTTGTTCCATCGATCTACGTGTCTATCTTTTTGTCAAAACCAAACTGTCTTGATTACCGTAGTTTTATAATAAATCCTGAAACCATTGGTTAAATCCTCCAACTCTTTCCTTTTTAAATATTGTTTTGGCTGTTTTAGATCATTTGTATTTTTTTTAACAGAGAGAGAAAGTGCACATGAGCATGGGGAGGGGCAATGGGAGATAGAGAGAAAGAATCTTAAGCAGGCCGCAAGCCCAGATTGGAGCCCAACACAGGGCTTGATCTCAAGACCCCGAGATCATGACCTGAGCCAAAATCAAGAGTCAGATGCTTAACTATCCCAAGCTCTCTGGTCATTTGCATTTCCATATACATTTGAGAATCAGCTTGCCTATTTCTGTAAAGAATAAGCTTGCTGGGATTTTGACTGGGATTATAATTATCTAGATCATAGAGCCCTTGCGGTAATAATCCCAAACTGGAAACACCCCAAATGTCTTTCCAAGAGAAATGAATAAGCAAATTATGATATATCCACATGATGGAATATAACTCAACAGTAAAAAGAAACGGACTTTTGATACAAGCAAAAACATGGATGAGTCTCAAAACCATTACACTGAATGAGAGAATCTAGACAAAAATAAATGAATGCCATATACTTGCATTTATATAAAATTCTAGAAACTGCAACCTAATCTATAGTGAGTGGTAGAAAGCAGACCAGTAGATCCATGTTGCGGGGGGCTGGGGCTGGAGGGGAAAAAGGTATTACAAAGGGATCTGGGGACATTTGGGGGGTCTTCTGGATATATTCATTATTTTTATTGTAGTGAGGGCTTCATGAGTGCCTACATATGTCAGAACTTAGCAAGTTGTATACTTAATGTGCAGTTTATTATAGATCACTTATACTTTAATAAATCTGTAAAAAACATAACAATTAAAAAAAATTTTTCCTTATCAGCAACACTGTGTAATATATGAATGAGGATGGGCATCTTGGTGTTTCTCCTGACATGTAATGAAATGTTGCTGCTGTTTCATAGGGATCACCCTTTTGCTCTTTTTTCCTTTTCCTCTCCTCCCTTGTCTCTTTGTCCTGTCCTTTCCTTTCCCTCCTCTCTTATACCCTTAATTCTCTCCCTTTCTCCCTCCCTCCCTTCCTCTTCCTTCCTTCCTTCCTTCCTTCCTTCCTTCCTTCCTTCCTTCCTTCCTTCCTTCCTTCCTTCCTTCCTTCCTTCCTTCTTCTTTCCTTTCCTCTTTCCTTCCTCTTTCCTTTCTTCCTTCCTCTTTTCCTCCATAGGTTTGTAATAAAGTCTATCAAGTTAAAGTTTCCTAAATCTCTAATGGCTTTTTTCCTAATCACATGTGAAAGTTGGTTTCCAACTGCATATTTTTACATTGAAGGAGTTAACATACATTCTTATTCTTACTCTGTTAATGTAAAAGATTAAAGGTACATATATGAGTATGTATATATAAATATCCAAAGAGCTTGCATTTTTTTGGATAAATCTCATTTAGTCTTGAGACATTTTTAATATCAAAATGATAGATTTGATACACTGCAATTTAATTTGGGGTGTTTTTCATTGTTTTGGTTGTCTTTTACATGAATGCTCCCAAGTGAGATGGGCCAATAATGTTTTCTTGCTTTCATTTTTCTAGTTTTGATGTCAGGTTTCGGCTCATAAAATGTGTTCAGATACTTCCCTACTTTCATATTTTTTGAAGCAACTTATACAATGTCGATCTTATCTGTTCTTTGAAGTTTTATGAAACCTCATCTAAAAACCACCTATTGGGGTACCTGGGTGGCTCAGTTGGTTAAGTGACTGCCTTCAGCTCAGGTCATGATCCCAGAGACCCAGGATCAAGCCCCATATCCGGCTCCCTGCTCAGTGGAAAGCCTGCTTCTCCCTCTCTCACTCCCCCTGCTTGTGTTCCCTCCCTGACTGTGTTTCTCTGTCAAATAAATAAAATCTTTAAAAAATAAAAATAAAAATCATCTATTGATGGGGCACCCAGGTGGTGCAGTCATTTAAGCGTCCAGCTCTTGGTTTTGGCTCAGGTCCAGATCTCAGGGTCATGAGATTGAGTCCTGCATTGGGCTCTGTACTCAGTGCAGTGTCTGCTTGTCGCTTTCCCTGCTCCTACCCTGGCTCATGCTCATTCCCTCTCTCTGAAACAAATAAATAAATATTTTTAAAAAGATTTTATTTATTTATTTGACAGAGACAGAGATCACAAATAGGCAGACAGGCAGGCAAAGAAAGAGGGGGAAGCAGGCTCCACGCTGAGCAGAGAGCCCTATGTGGGACTCGGTCCCAGGACCCAGAGATCATGACCTGAGCCAAAGGCAGAGGCTTAACACTCTGAGCCACCCATGCACCCCAAATAAATAAATTGTTTTTAAAAAGTCATCTATTGTTTTTTTAAGGTGTAGGTTATATATATGTATATTTACAGATTCAATGACTTTAATAATTATGAACCTTCTAGGTGTTCCATTTCTTTCTTTGTTCCTTTTTAAAAAGACTTTAATTTTTAGAGCCATTTTATGTTCACAGCAAAATTTAGTGGAAAGTACAGATATTTCCGATATACCCCTGGCCCCCACAAGTACATAACATGCCACATTATCAACATCCGTCATCAGAGTGGTGTATTTGCTGTAATTGAGAGACTTGCCTTTGTCACCTCAACACCATGGTTGATGTTATAGGTCATTCTCAGTGGTGTGCATTCTGTGGGTTTGGACAGATGTGCAATGCCATGTGTTCATCACCATGGTGTCATACAGAGTATTTTCACTTTCTAAAATTCTCTGTGTTCTCCTTATTCATCCTTCTCTGTCTTAACCCTGGCAACTCCGTAGTTCTGCCTTTTCCAGAATGTGATATAGTTGGAATCATATAGGATGTAGACATCTCAGGCTGGCTTGTTTCAATTAGTTATATGCATTTAAGTTTCCTCCATGTCTTTTCATGGCTTGATAGCTCATTTCTTTTCAGTGCGGAACTATAGTCCATTGACTAGATGTACCACAGTATTTATCCCTCTTAGTCAATTTTTGTAGTTTCTATTCTGGAAACTTTGTCATTCTAAACTTTTTAAATTTATTCTTCAAAAGACATTAGTAATGTATATTTTTCTGTATCTATGCATTATATATGTATACAGAGAAAAAAAGAAAATCTCTATTGTATCTGTAGTTTTGTCTTCTTTGTAATCCCTACCACCATTTTCTTGTGTTTTCTACTGTTTACTTGACTAGATCTGGTAAAGTTTTTCTCATTTAAAAGAACCACATTTTGGGTACCTCAGTGGCTCAATCTGTTAAGTGTCTGACTCTTGGTTTTGGCTGATTCATGAGCCCAGGGTTGTGAAATCAAGCCCCACATCCAGCTCCACACTCAGCAGAGAGTCTGTTTCAGATTCTCTCTCTCCCTCTCCTCCTCCCCCCACCCCACTCTCACATGTGTTCTCTTTCTCTCTTTCAAATAAATCAATAAATAAATATTTTTTATAAAGAAACAGATTTTAGTTTTGTTTGTTTCTCTGATTTATTAGTGCATTCTCTGGAAAGTTTCTTCTTATATCACTCTTTATTCATTTATTCTTTTTTTTGTTTTTATTGCTTTTCTAATATCTTGAACTAAACACATAATTTTTCAGTAAATATATTTAAATACATTTAAAGCTATAAATTTCCCTCAAAGCACAGCTTTAGCTTCATTTAATGATTTTTTTTTTTAAAAAGATTTTACTTATTTGACAGAAAAAGAAACAGTGTGAGAGGGAACATAAGCAGAGAGAGTGGGAGAGGGAGAAGCAGACTCCCCACTGAGCAGGGAGCCGGATGTAGGGCTCGATCCCAGAACCCTAGGATCATGACCTGAGCCGAAGGCAGCCATTTAATGACTGAGCCACCCAGATGCTCCCATTTTATGATTTTCAATATCTTTATTTTTCTGTGCTTAGTCTGGTCTAAGTCCTCAGGACTATTTTGTACTTCACCGTTTGCACTCTGTGCCTGATCTAGACTTTATTCTTGAGGTCATTTTTTTTTTAATTCAATTAGCCAACATGAAGTACATCAGTAGTTTTAGATGTAGTGTTCAGTGATTCATAAGTTGCTTATAACACCCAGTGTTCAGCACATCACATGCCCTCCTTAATGCCCATCACCTGGTTATCCCAACCCCCATTCACCTCCCCTTCCACAACCCTCAGTTTGTTTCCCAGAGTTAAGAGTCTCTCATGGTTTTTCTTCCTCTATTATTTCTTCTCAGTTTTCCCTCCCTTCCTCTATGATCCTCTGTGCTATAGTTAAAAATAGACTTACTCTATGACCCAGCAATTGCACTACTGGGTATTTACACCAAAGATACAGATGCAGTGAAAATAAGGGGCACCTGCACCCCAAAGTTCATAGCAGCAATGTCCACAATAGCCAAACTGTAGAAGGAGGCAAGATGTCCTTCAACAGAAAAATGGATAAAGAAGATGTGGTTTATATATACAATGGAATATTACTCATCCATTAGGAAGGATGAATACCCAGCATTTACATCAATGTGAATGGAACTGGAGGGTATTATGCTAAGTGAAATATGTCAAGCAGAGAGTTATCACACGGTTTCACTCATGTGGAATGTAAGAGATGATGCATGTCTGGTTTTTTTTTTTTAAGTATTTTATTTGAATGGCTACACTTGTTATCTCCAAGATTTCTAATTAGCTTTGGGTTTTAACCTAAATTTGTGAAAAAATATTTTTGGTGGGGGGGAAATTCTAGATTGAAACATTTTCTTTCAGTATTTTATGATGTTATTTTATGGTTTGCCTTTGGTCTTTTTGGTGTATTTTTAAAGTAATATGTTCCTTCCCTATCCTTTCTGCATGCCTTATTTTTTTTTCTTTATCTTTGATTTTTAGCCACTTCACTAGCTGAGACTAAGTGTGGTTTTCTTTGGGTTTACATTGTTTAGGGTTTCTGAATCTGTGCATTGGTCTGTCATCAGCTTTGCAAAAATTTTCTCTAGATTAATGCTTACCTCCCTATCCTCATTCTCCCACTTGTCCTTCTGGGGTTCCAGTTACATGTACTTAATTCTCTGCATTACTTCTTACATGTCTCCTATGCTTTGCTATGATTTTTCATACCTCTTTCTCTTTAAACTTCAGTTTATATATCTGCTATTCACTTATCTTCAAGTTCTTATCTGTAGTTCTTAATTTTTGACATTGTATTTTATAGTGCTACAATGTTCATTTGCTTGCCTTTTATAATTTTTATCTCTAATAAATTTTATTATTACTAGACATTTTAGTAAAAGGAATTGTAGAGGCTCTGGTAATATGTTCCACCAGAAGATATTCTCTGTCTGAAACATTGGTCAGATCAGTATGGAGCTTACAATGTCAATCTAATCAAAACTCGACTTAGGTGGGGACTAGGTTGCAGTTTTTGTGAGATTCATTTCCTTCACCTCTGTTTCTCTCCATTTTTTAGACATGTCTCTCCTGAGCTTTTGATTGACAGGCCTCTAGGTCTCTATCTCCCTAATCTTAAAATACTAGAGAAATTTCAGGCTCATTTTTCAGAAGTGTGTCATTCTGTCCTTTCCAAATTTGGCAAATGTCCTGTGGAGGAGAACAGGCATGCATGTTTGAGGTGGGCCACACTCTTCAGCAGAGCAGTTTCTCCTAATTATTATGGGATCAGTGAGCATTTCCCATCCTGACAAAGTTCCATGGTCTTTCAAATAGACCTAAATTTTGAAAAGGAACCATACAGAAAGCCAATTGTGCATCAATGGCTCCTAAGGTTTCCAAATTACTATGCCAGCCTATAACACCTCAGAAAGTTTTGCTCATTTCTCTTCCTCCTAACAAATCCCTTGTGCTGGGCACCTGGGTGGCTCAGTTGATTAAGTGTTTGCCTACAGCTCAGGTCATGATCTCGGAATCCTGGGATTGAGTCCTGCATCAGGCTCCCTGCTCAGTGGGGAGCCTGCTTCTCTCTCTCACTCTGCCACTGTCCCCTGCTCATGCTCTCTCTCACTTGTTCACGCTCCCTCTCTCAAATCAATCAATCAATCAATCAATCAATCAATCTTTTAAAAAATCCCATGTGTTTGCTAAGTCTCATCCTCAACCAAAACCAAAATTAGCAGATGGCACCTGGAAAAAAAGGACAGCTATTAATTGACTACTCACATTGGAAGAACACTTTCTACTCTGAAAATTTAGTTCATGTATTTCTTTGTTTCTACAACTCTCAGTATTTAAAGACATGATTTTTGCAGTGTATCTGGATTTTTAAGTTGTTGCAGTGAAATCAGTGGTCTGCCACCACCTCCTACATTTCCCCCAAAACTGTGTTCCTATTTTAAAGTCATTTTAAGATTTCACTCTTATTTTTATTTTATTTAGGGTAAAAAAAATCCAATTTGATTTTTTTAACTTCCATTTTAGTCATCTTTTTTCATGCCTTTGGGATTTTTATTTGTACTTCATCTTTTTTTATAATTTTTAAAAAGATTTTATTTATTTATTTGACATAGAGAAACACAGCCAGAGAGGGAACATAAGCACACAGGTGAGAGGCAGAGAAGCAGGCTTCCCACTGAGCAGGGAGCTTGATTTGGGGCTCGATCCTGGGACTCTGGGATCATGACCTGAGTCAGAGGCAGATGCCTAATGACTGAGCCACCCAGGCGCCCCAATTTGAACTTCATCTTGAATTTGATTTTTTTTTTTTGCTTGCTTCTTTTCTCTTTGTATTTATCACATACTCTTTAGTGGTTTTGTAGTTACCTCCTTTTCCCCTTCTGGGAGCTCCCAGACCAATGCTGTGCTTTCTTTTGGTGGTTGGTGGTTCCCATTCCCATGGGAATATGGAGCCAGAAGGTTGTTTCTCCTAAGTCTTGATTGCAAATTTCCTCTTCCTATCTAGGACAATGTGACAAATTTTTCAGCTTTCTATAATGGGCAGGGATGAGCTGCCTCAGTTCTGTTTCTAACCAGTGAGTTTAACTCTGTTATCCTGCTTCATGTGTATGTGTGGGTATGGGAAGGAGGTGGTGTTTGCAGCCTGTGAGCCACAAAATATGAATATTTCCACCCTTATCTTCTCCTAGACCTGGGCTCCAGCAGGTGTCCTACTGTACCCCTCCTTATCTGTTGGTATTTCTGCTATTTTATCTTTCTATGGAGGTGCCCATCATGTTTTTGACAATGACTATCTTTTTAATTCTAGTTTTTAATTTTATCCATCTTAGTTGTGTGTTTGAGTTGAAAGGAGGTGACTGTGGTCAAATTGTTACATTGTAATGCAATTTTCTCCAAGAGTTGAACTCTAGATTTTTTTAACCATTGTTTTTTGGCTTTAAATATCTAGTACATAAAATCTTCCTTTAGATACAGTAGGACAGCACCTCCCACTGTCACTTTTCTGTACTCAAGGATCTCAGTGTTATACAAGTAGGCTTGGATCAGTCACCTTTATAGAATGTAGTTTTGAATTCAACAAAAAAATGGGTCATGAATGAGACTCTTCACAGATTTCCTAAACAAAGGAAATGAGGTTTAAATTAAGCTTCTATGTGCCCTCAACTCATAGTGATGTATATGTAACCCACAGTGCATACCAAGAATTGGACCCCATCTCTCACCATTACTGTTGATAATAAAAAGCCAGAGTCTTCAAGCAAGTTTAGTTTTCTTTTTATCCTGGTCAATTGTTAAAATTTTTCATTTGCCCTTGGATTAGTCATCTTTCTTTCTTTTTTTTTTTTTTTTTTAAGATTTTATTTATTTGACAGAGAGAAACACAGCGAGAGAGGGAACACAAGCAGGGGGAGTGAGAGAGGGAGAAGCAGGCTTCCCGCCGAGCAGGAAGCCCAATGTGAGGCTCGATCCCGGGTCTCCAGGATCATGACCCGAGCTGAAAGCAGCCGCCTAACCAACTGAGCCACCCAGGCGCCCCGGATTAGTCATCTTTCATTGGACACGCATTTACTGAGCATGGTGTTGTCCCTACCACATTGGCAGACAGATCCTGGGAAACATCCATTCAGGAAGCTCTCATGTTGCTTTCCTAAGAATATCTCCCCAACTTTCTTGAAGAACATGAAATGCCATCAGCACTCTCTTTTGAGCGAAAAAAAATAAAATTTATTATTAAATTTAAATTAAAATATTATTAAATATTACTGGAATTTCCTTTTGAAAAGCCCAATTGCCATCATATATTGGAAGAGACCCTCTTGGATGGTATTTGGATGGGATACAAGCAAGTTTGAGAGAGGGCTGTGCAAAGTATTTATAAGATCCATGGGAATGCCTTGGGTTACCAGGAGATGGTGGGAGGGCACCATTTAAGGTGACAGACAGAAGAAAAAAAAATCTAAGAAGCAGGATCCCGTGCATACTTGATGGATACTGGTCCCGAAGTAGCACAGGTCTTAAAAAAGTGACTTAAACAGAAATGGGGATAATTCAACTGTTTCGAGATGTGAATGATCTCACAGGAAGAGAATTTTAAAAAACAAAAAGATATGATATTTTTATACTGATGGATTCATTTATTAATTTTTTTTCATTTGGTTAGCAAATACTTCCTGAGCACTTCTTATGTGCTAGGAAAAGGAAATGCTAGGTGCTAGAAATACAAATGAGCAAGACACAGTCCTTGTTCTCAAAGGGCTGACCACTCATTGGAGAAGACAGACAAGCACATAAGGAAGCATCCAGAAGAGTAGAAGATGCCCAGAAGGTCCCCCTCGGGGGGGGGGGGGATGTACCCAGGAGTGAGGAGGGGCTGAATTCCCATCCAGAATATGCTACTTCTTACGTGTTTTCTCTGAAGAAAGATGAAGAAGAAGAGCCTTTCACACTATGAGAAGGATGTGGGGATGTTAGAGGAATATAGCTCATGTTGGCAAAGAGAGTTTGGAAGCTTCTTTAAGTTTGGATCTTTAGAAAACCAAAGCTCCCTGCCCCCAACCTCTACTCCACCTCCCCAGTAAAAGGAAAGACAGTGGATGAGCAAGTATGAGGCATACAGAACACGTGGGAACTTGCACTTGGCCATCAGTAACATTTATCCAGACATATGAGGCCTTGGTTCAGCCCTCTGAGAACTCAGACAAGGCTGTTCTCGCCTATTTTCAGGATCCAAAGGAAAAGAGTCCTGAAAATGACCCTCCGTTATCCTAAAAAATGGGCACATATTATGTCCCAGGATTAAAAAACAAATGACTAGAAAAAAAAAAGAAAATATAAGTATTCTAAAGTTCTCATTTCTGTAACAGGAACTATTAGAGGCTTTGCAGGTATCCTGAGGTTGGGCATAGTGTAAAATAATGATATCTGCTGCCATTTTTTGAGATATTACTATGTGGTGGTAACTGTGTTTAGTACTTATAGGCATAATCTCACTTGATTCTCATCCTTTACTATTGTTCCTGGTAAATATATTAGGTCTAGAGGTGAGAACGTGGTGTCTCCTGGGAAGTGAAAGAAATTCATTGTGAGCAGAGTGAACTCTGGCAAGGTGGGTGAGGGATGAGGCTGCAGGGTAGGGAGGGGGCACATTCCGAAGGGCTATGAAATGTGGATTTTTCTGACTAAAAACAAAGCAAGTGAGACTGAGGACTTACCGCCTTCAAGTGCGCCCAGCCAGGAGGAAGTTTTGGCATCATTACTTCTTTCTCCACCCTGAGGTTCCCAAATTTTTCTCACTTGGGAAATCCCCTTCAACAACAGGTCTCTGCCCATCGACCAACCAAACCCTCTCCCTCCTCTCTGCAGATTGGCCCATCAGCAGCTGGGAGAGGGCCACACAGAGCTGCAGGGGAAAATGAGGCGAAGGCATCCACCAGCATTGGCCTCCACCTGGCTCGCCCAGAAAATGGTTTTCTCTGGGCCTAATTAAGGATGACTTGATGTCTATACTGCTACACTTAAGTCTTTGTTGGCCTGCTATTGTTCCTACTGAGCGTGACAAGGCCTAAAAGCTCTATTCTGGTTGCCTCAGCCAAGTGCCAGGGGGGAAGAAATTAAAAAAAAAAAAATCACTACTTTCATTCACTAAACATGCCCATTTACTTGTTTTTCTATTTTATTGCATTACTCATTGCTATAAACCCTATGTGGTCTATTTTTCCCCCTTTTATGATAGTGACATTCCAAAACACTCAAACCATGAGAGAGACCTATAACATTTATCCAAAGATGTTGGTTAAAATTCTAATAAATGGCCCCTTCCGTATGGTTCCTCAGAGACTCCCAGACCAGGGAAACCCTTATCTCTTCACTCTTCAGGACACCTCTGAAAGGAAAGTGTGATCGCAGTGACTGTCATTATCATTTGGGTGTGTGGTATTGACCACGTTCCTTCTTTATTCCAAAAACTAGAGTTGCCCAACTTAGCAAATAAAAGTAGAAGACATTCAGTTAAACCTGAATTTCAGATTAATGACAGATAATTATTTGGGATCAATAATGCCCCATATAGTTTTTGGAATAGACTTATCCTAGAGTATTATTTAACCTGGCAAGCCTACCACCAACTCAACCCTATAAACACATATCGAAGGCTATCCTGATGCTCAGCATTAGGTGCCGAGGAGTCATGCATGAATCAGACATGCATTTTCCCCTGAAGGGGTTCAAAGGCCAGGAAGCTGGAGGTAAGTAAGCAACTAATAAAAATAAACCCGGATATGGACCAGATGACTCACAGGTATTTACTCACCCAAATACACACACACAAGCACCAACCAAAGGGAAATCACACTTAATTATGAATTTCAACATAAACAAAAATGCAAAATAATAAATGTTAGTATATATTAAAGTTTTCTGGACTACAAAAATAAGTAATATGATTCAACCAATTAGGATTCAACCGTGGAGTGCAAGAGGGAATTCAAAATATAAATACCTACTGACATAGTACATCACATTATTATGTCAAAACTTGATAATTTCAACATGTAATGAAAAGGAACTTACCAAGTAAATATTTATCCATAAAATTAAGAAAAAAAAACACTTATTAAAAGCAAGAATGGGGTGCCTGGGTGGCTTAGTCAGTTAAGAGTCTGACTCAGGGAATGATTTCAGGATCATCAGATTGAGTCCCACATTTGGCTCCCCACTCAGGGAGGAGTCTGCTTCTCTCCCTCTTCCTCTGCCTCTCCCTCTGCTCGCATGTTCAGTCTCTCTGTCTCTCTCAAATAAATAAATAAATCTTTAAAAAGTAAGAATAATATGATAAAACATAGAAATAAATTTATTTCTAAATATGAGAACAACAAAAGTCTTAGAAAAAGAATAAATATGTGTGTGTGTGTGTGTGTGTGTGTCCCATACCAAAAGTCAGAATCATACTTAGTGCTGTAGTAGAACTGTTTTTTTAAGCCAGGAATGAAACCATGATGGTTATTATCACAATTATTATTTAATAATTAACCATTACAATTAACCACTGGTAATGGTAAATATTAACCATTACAGTTAGGCAAAAGAAAGAAAAAAAAACTAAGAGGCATAAATACTTAAAAGGAGATACCAAATCTTCAGGCAATTTAACTAAAGACCCAGAATATCTAAGATCACTCAAAACTGTCAGGAGAAAATTCAACATAGAAGAAAAAATTCAATAGAGTGTCAGTTAACAAATGCTTGTGCAAAATTCAACCCCTTTTCTAAGAAAAGCAAGAATCAATGATAAAATAAAAATTCCACCAACAATGGCAGCAATAGACATAATATCTAGAAGCAAACATAATTTATCATATGTGCAGGCCCTACATGAAGCAAACTTTAAGGCAAAAGATCACAAAAGTATTTCTCTGCTAATAGAAGATGTACTGAGTTCTTGGAAAGGAAGCCTCAATTTTATAAAGCTATCAGGTTTTTTCAAAATTAATATCTAACCTGCAATCTTAATGAAAATATCAAGAGGGGTTTTTTTTTAGCTTGACAATAGTGTGTGAAATTCACCTGAAAAAATAAACTTTTGAAAAAGAAGAAGGATCAGAGGAGACTAGTTTGACCGTGTATTCAAAAGTATTATGTAGTTATGGTAAATATTATACTTTGGATGCGAAGAAAACAATTTCAAGGGGAAAAGAAATCAATGCGATGGGATAGAGAGAACAAAAATATATGTGAGCTCTAAATATAAGATAAAATGTTTAAAATCTGTTGGATAAAAGAGAGAATTTCTTAAAGTGACATGTGGTAAACATACAATGTTACACTAGTTTCAGGTGTAAGAGATTTTTTTAAAACATACTACGGTTGGGGGTGTCTGGGTGGCTCAGTTGATTAAGTATCGACTCTTGGTTTTGGCTCTGGTCACCATCTCAGGGTCCTGGGATCCAGCCCTGCATCCGGCTCTGTGCTCAGTATGGAGTCTGCTTGAGATCTCTCCCTCTGTCTCCCCTCTGCCTCTCTCCCCACTGGTGTGCTCTCTCTCTCTCTCAAAACAATAAATAAATCTTAAAAAAAAAAGGCACTGTAATTGGATCACAAATTTAAACATATATAAATACAGTTATGTAAATTTCCAAAAAATAAAAAGTATACGAAACTTTCATAAGGCAGACATACAAATCAGAAGTTATAGACTAGCCTAGAGATATTGATGAATTAAAATATGTTATCTGTAAGCAAAGCTATGTAGGAAGTAAAAGAAGAAAAATATTTTTATACATATATAAAAGGGCTGTTGGGTTTTAATTAACAAAGACCTCATAAAAGGCACTGAGAATGAAAGATAATAACCACTTAAAAAATGTGTGAAGTTTGTGAATAAGCAACTAACCAAAAATAGAATGGACAATTTCTCATAATTTAACAAAATTAGCAGTAGTTTTTTGTAACTGATCAGATGGGCAAAAATTAATGGATCTGGTGATATCTAGAGTTAGCAATTTGCATGGGTAAATCATTTTTATATGCCACTGGTGAGCATGTAAGTTGGGATACCCTTTCTAAAGGACAGATATCTTAGTGATTTCTACCAGAACTAGAAATGCATGCTTGCTTCCTTTGACTGCTACGATCACTTGCAGGAATTTATCTTTCAAATATGTGTATATTTTTGTAAACATTTGCCAAAGTAAATGTACAAGGTTGTTCACTAGAATGGGAAGGGAGGAATGGAAACCTAGTGCCCACCATTAGGAGACTGGTTAAAATTTTCGTGATGTATCTGTTTGATGGACAAATGGGAAACCAGTGAAGAGAATAGGGCATGAGGTGTATGCTGATATGGAAAGATACCTGGAGAAGTGTTAGTGTGAAAACCTGAAGTGGAGGGGAGTGGTATAGTGTAGTCTCATGTGGAAAGAAAATGTGTTTTGTATGTAACATATAAAGAGAAATATATGTGAATATAATATTATGCAAAAATATATAAAGTATATAAATATGTATACATAGGGACTTATCTGTGATGTTCATATACTGAGAAAAGCAAACTTTTTTTGTAAGAACAAAAATTGTTCATTGTGTTGAGCACTAAGAAAAGAGATTGAGAGTCAAAAGAGGGGCAGATTATCTTCCATTTTATGCCTTTCTGCAGGTTTTTAATTTCCTAAGCATACACAAGTATAGCTTTCTGTTTTGGCCCCATGCCACCTGGAGTTATTTGGAGCTGTGGGATGAAATACTTTAAAAAGAATAATCTGTATATTAAAAAAATCAGGTACATTTTCCTTTTGATAATAGTGGTCAATACAATGATCTGAGGAGTGACTTTCCAGGTTCTGTAACAGCCGACAACGCTACCAAGTTCACGCCCATTCTCTTGCCCCTTCTCCCTCTCCAGGCAGCACAGCTCAGGGTCTGTCATTTTCCTAGGCTCCCCTCCACACTTCTGCGCCATCCTCTACCTCCCTAGGCTCCTGCTGAGGTCCAAGCATAGAGGAAGAACCACTACTGTTGGGTTAAGCACGGTTTCAATCTCTTGCACCTGCCAAGCTCCTGGATGTCTCTTCTTTGCCCTTACCCCCCAGCGCTGATCTGGAATCCCCCATGCTTGAGTGGGGCCGGCCTCCTCCCAGGCTGTCCCTCCTGAGTGTGCTTCCCAGGGAGGCTACTTAGTAAGGTAATGCCCCATTTTTGGATGTGAGTCTTCAGGTAAAATGTAGGCACTGCCTCTTGCTGGCTAATGGCCCTGCTTCACTTCTCCAAGCCTCAGTACCTTCAGCTGTCAAATGGGGATAATAGCATCTTGCTCCTTGCTCTGGTGCAGATATTCCATGAAATATGTACATCCTCCAGTCGGTGAGCAAGAAAAGCTAAGTTTCTTTTGCTTTTAATTTCCGCATAGTCTTCTTTCCTTATAGGGGTGGGGAGAAGGGAAGGAAGGCTATTGCTAGGTCAACGACCAAGATGACAGCATTATGATGTGGCTTACTTAGAGATGACAGCCTTGGAGCTATCCATACTCCAGATCCTGTCCATCCATCCATGACCAGGGACCCGAGTCTGGGAGCTTCCCCATCCCAGTGGCTCATGGGCTCCCTGGAACTCTCCTGGGATGAGCTTGGGCTTCGCCAATTCCTATTTCTTCATCATTTGATTTATAAGCTGCATCGCTATGACCTGAAGGTCTCTGTTCATGGGCATCCAAACAGAAAAGAGCCATTAAGATTCAATCAAACCTGCTGGATTAAGATTCAAGTGCACAGTGAGCCAGGGGCCTGGAGACAGGAACTTTCTGTGAAGCAGCATGCGCAGCCCCAGCCAGGGGCAATTCCATTTTTGTTTCTTTTCTTTGAAACTTAACAAGTCTCCTTTAAGATGATGCAAGTAAATCCATAATTTTAAAGTCTGTGCTCTTGCAAAAGAGAGGAAGGAAATGCAGATGGTCCACACCAGGTTATGGGGGCAGCCTCGGGAGTCTGCCTGGACCCCCTTGCCTGCAAACCCCATGTCTGCTTCTGAGAAGCAGGACAGCATCTGAATCTCTGAAGCTTTAGTTTCTTCGACTGTAAATTGGGATAACAAGCATTCTGTATTTGAGGATCAAGTTAAGCAACAAATGCAAAGCCCGTACCAAGGGCTGGGCACACAGCACACAGGTGGTATTGTCCATCACTATTATGATTTGGCCCCATAGGAAATGAGCTAAAAGGGAAGACCAGAAGCAGAGGGCCCAGGGTTCTAAACCCCAGATCCTGACGTTGGCCGGCTGCATGATTTTGTCATTACTTAACCTCCCTGTGCCTCAGTTTACTCCTCTGGGAAATAGGAACAATAATGGCCTCCACATCAGGTAGTTGTTGTGAGCCTTAAATGAGCCCCAAGCGCTATTGAAAGCCCAGTGCATAGTAGGTACAGTAAAAAATAATGGTCTTTAACAGGATTGTTAGTGACAAACACCCAGCCGAAGGGTCCAAAATAGCAAAATTAAGAAAATATATATACACGCATACGACCGACTACAATGGAGGTAGGTGGAAGGCAATGAGATAATGTCAGAAAGCCAATCTTATACAAGGACAATAGAATTGATCAATGCACGGAAGTGAAATAAGCACATTTGCACGCACGCGCATATGCACAGACACACACACTCCAAAAATGCAAGCTTCTGGTTAGCATGGCGGGGAGAGGAGACACCTCAGTGAGATTAGCAACACTGTGCACGGGGCTTTCCAAAATCGAGACTGGAAGTGCCTGCAGTTGGAGGTGGGCCCCGTGCAGCCAGGAGCTGTTGGATGCTTGCTGGCAGAAGGCCCACATCGGAGACATGCAGTCTGTCTCTTCGTGGGGCTGCTTTACTCCTCCCCACCAGGGTACCGGCCACCTGGTGCCAGCTGTTCTGCCCCAGGCGGCCAGAGCTTTCTTTGTCACACCTGTCTCTCCGTGGGTCTCTGAGAAGAGACCTCATGTTGGCACTGTCTTCCCCAGGAGACCGGCCTCAGACCTCTTCCTCCCTCGCCACACAGGGCCTGGACCCCCAGCTTCTCAGCCAGTTTCCCGCCTTGCCAGCCCACCCATGGACCATCTTCAGCCTTGAGACCCAACCCGAAAAATGATGAAAAGGATTTTTGTCCTCCTCATGCCGTCAGTCTCCCAGGTAAACCCGCACCAAAGGCTTTGGGAAATGGGTGTGAATCGATAAACGTGATTAGTGCCTGATACTCATGAACTATTGGACTGGTGTGATAATACGTTACCGGGTGTAAGAGAGATGATTGACTTCCTGCTCAAGAGAGTGGAAGAGAAACAGTCCAGATATGGGGTGGGACAAAAATAGATCAATACAGCAATCCACCGAGTGCTTGCCAAATCTAAGGTTTGCCCCTGGCAGTAAGTGCCCTGAGCAGACCAGAAAGGGAAGAGATGGGGCCTTACTAGCTGGGGAGAAAGGAACCTCTTTGAAGGACCTAAGACCTGGTGGGTGGAGATACAGGTGAGAGAGCATGGGGGGGGGGAGCCTTCAGGCCCTCGGGGGTGTCTAGCACTCCTCCTACCCTGCTCTGGGTTATAAAATGTGAAGTGCATGCTCATTTGGTCTTTACAACATCCCTGGGGGGAAGGCACCACAATCCGGGCCGCATCATAAATGGGGAGACCCAAGCCTGAAGGGGGAGCTGGCCTGTAGTCTCACAGTTGCCAAGCACAAGGGTGGGGCTCAGACTCGTGCCCTTGACCTCCTGGCTGGGCTGCCAGGGGAGATGGTGTGTGCATTCAGAGTCTGCACTCACTAGCAGCCAGTTTCTTTGGTCTGAAAATGGAGGTAATAATACTTCCCCTTGGGGGTGTGCGGGCCGAAATGAGATAAGGTAGGTGAAGTCTCTGGTTTAGAGTAGGTGTCCGATGTCCCTGGCCATTACGTCTTCAGTCCCCTCAAACCTACCTGGAGTGTTAGGCACTGATACTTTATGTCATAGCACGTGTGGTCACCATTTCTGGAAGATCCATCAGACTTCAAGGTCTTTGCTTGGTGTACATAGGTTTCTTCTAACTGGGATGCCTTCTCCTTTTGTTTCCAGGCTTCCAAAATTGGGAAGCGTCCAAGTCCCCATGTAGGTAGCATTTACCATGGGAAACCTCAGTACCCTCCAGTTGTAAGAGGCTTTTCTTCCCTCTGGTCCCCTTTGGGGTCTTCTGTGTGGGCTGCTTCTACATACCTTGGGTCTCAGCTTGGCCACCCAGAAAAGGGGCCGCAATGACACTCACCCCATGGGAGCTGCACGGGGTATGTTACACTTGACAGAGCGCAAGAAGCACCTAATAAGTGGTATCTATGATTCTATTCTCATTATTGCTTGATGAACTCTTTTCGTAGCATAGTTCCCATTGAATCTTATTTCTTTTTCTTTTTAGGTGAAGGAGCAGTGCAGGGATATTGTTAAATAGTGCTTTGTTTTTTCCACAATGCCCAGCACAGCGCCTAGAATGTAAGAGGAGCTCCGTGAATGATGATCGATGGAAGGGAACAAATATCAAACTGGAGATCACACAGTGGGGGAGATTGACCCGGATTCCAGGGAATGAGGCTCTGTTCACGCCTGCCGTGTGCTAAGTGCTTGTAGTTTGTAGATCCTCCTGCTAAGTGCTCTAGGGTATAGGAAGAAACTCTGGGATGCTGTCTGGCCTCAGGGATTAGCCTTCTGGTTGGGACTAAGCAAGACAGTCCAGCACACGGTTTATCAGCAATTCTAGACGCACTGGGACCGCCCTTGGGAAAGCTGTGAACAAGGTCTCGCAGAATACAAGTTCTATGGCTACACGGATATTCCCTTTTTCAAATACTGTCGGGCGTCCTGTGTCCAGCCAAGTGTCCTGGGGCTGCTCAAAGGACGCCATGGGTTCAGTCAATGACATATGAAAATCAACACAAGGAGGAGGAGAGAAATGGTGCAGATTTCTGGGGAAGAAAGAGAAAGGTGTTTTATAGGTAGACAGAAACAGAAGTTAAAAAAACATAAAAAAACAACTATGAACAGAGGACGAGTAGCAGAAGTTTTGCAGGCAAAATATTGGGGACAAATTGTATATCCAACAATAAAAAAGTGATTATGTAAATTATGACACTCCATTCAATGTAATTATTTATAAGCATTAAAAAGTGAGTTTGCAAAGACCTTATAACAAGATAGGTCTGTTAGTGACAAGTGTAATGATAGAAAATGACATAGCAGACTATTAGAAGCATCTTTCTTTAAATCCTAGGCTTATGAATGATGGTTTTCTCCTCTTTATGCTCTATTTCTCTGGGTTTCTCAAAACTTCTATGACCATGCACAATTTTTAATATGGAAAAACAATGAAATCATAAAGTTGAATTATATAACAGAGCTACATTAATTATTTTCTAGATATAAGAACACTCCTAGAGTTTATGTTAACAAACACTCCTAGAGTTTATGTTAACAAACTCTAGTACAATGTACATAAGTATCCCTTCCCTTTCCTGATTTTGATAATTGAGAAGATATTAAATATGATTTGCATATATCATATTTTAGGGTGTGTATGTGTGAGTCTCACTATGTCCCTTAACTTGAGATTATCACATATGTTTGTATCCTTATGATATGCGCACACACACACACACACACGCTAGATCAGAATGTAGTTGGGGTGGGGAAAAATGGACAGATGGCTAGACTGGTGGGTAGTAGAATAGGACAGACCCCCAGTGTGTGCTGGCAAGTTCAAAGGTGTTTTACAGACTGAGAGAGGCAAGACGTTCTAGTGAAAACACATCTTGTCTCTGAAATGGACTAAAAGTTCGAGAAAGAAACAGGACAACAGAGACTATTTGTGGTTTCCTTCCTCCCATCTCTCTTTCTTTTTCTCTGTCTCTGTCTGTCTCTCTGTCTGTCTGTCTGTCTCTCTCTCTCTCTCTCTCTCACACACACACACACACACACACACACACACACACACACCCGCCTCTCCCTCTCCCTCCCCATCCCTTCCTCTCTGACTGAGGTATGAGTTGTCCAGCACCAGACCACTGCAGCCGAGAACCCTGTCCCTCGGCATTTTGCCGGCTAGAAAGAGGCAATCAGGGCTTTGGACAAATGTGTCTGACAATGACAAAAGCCCCAAAGTGATCAAAACTGGCTGAGTTTGTCAGAGAAAAGGTCTATTTTTAGACCTGTCTGGGCGGGGCTGTGTTTTGAAAATAATTATTTAATATCGAGTGTAATTCATTTCATGTGCAAGGAAGTTACTAATTCAGAGAGAAATGAAGATCCTCAGAACCCAGATTCCTCTGAGCTCTACCTCAGCCTTAGCCTGCGGTGATCACTAACTCCTTTGGTGAGAAGATAATTTTATTTTAATTCTCATGCAATAGCTGAGAAACTTCCATACAAATGCCAGCTATCAATCTTTATGAGTAAATTATTGTCCTCACAATGAGGGTGTGGTACAGGAGAGGATGACATACTTTAGGAGCTATAAAGCTTCTTGGATATAATTTTATTCCTAGGCCATTATAAACATAAGAACCTTTTTTTTTTTTAAACATCTTAAGCTATTGAAAGAGTAAAAAGAAAAGATTTTAGCAACAGAGCAGACATCGCTGTGATAGAGGAGGACCAGACATTTACTTTTTTGTTCCCTCTTAGAAAGAAAAATGACTTTCCCCCCACACTTTAAAATGGGAATGAATTAATTTGACTTTGAAAGTCTCCTGACACTCCTTGAGGTAACTGGAGACACATGTGGTCAAATCGGATTTGGCAGGCAAGACTTTTCCAAGTTTGTTCTTTTTTTTTTTTTTTTTTTTTTCCCATTCCTTCTCTTAGAGCGGACTAGCTTGCAAGGGCCCCCCAACTCACTGGAGAAACACTGCAACAGTCAAGACACCCAAGCCTGAAATCCAAGCCATGGCTTCAATGGGGAACGAACTACTTGGGGCTTTGGGGGCTCCTGGCCTTTAGATTCTAGGAAAGGGATAACTTTCCAGAATTCAAAAGGACAGTGGAGGTCAGACTGCCAGAGTCACCCACGGGTGGGAACAGAGCTGGGACCAGAACCCAGGGTTCTGGGCTAGACCCCCGCCTTGAGGTGGGGGGGG
>PITA01026391.1:0-22714 GCA_004023965.1 Spilogale gracilis
AAGGGGAAAGGGAATGGGAAAAAGGAAAGGGAAGAGGAAGGGGGAAGAAGAAGGGTAAGGGGAGGAAGGAGGGGGAGGAGGGGGAAGGGAAAGAAGAAGGAGAAGTAGAAGAAGAAAAAGGAGAACAGGAAGGGGAAGGGGAGGAAAGTACAGGAGGAAGGGGAGGAGGAGAAGGAGGAAAAGAAGAAGAGAAGAAGAGGCACCTGGGTGGCTCAGCTGGTTGAGCTTCTGCCTTCAGCTCAGCTCACGATCCCTGGGATTGAGCCCCGCATCAGGCTGCCTGCTCAGCGGGGATCCTGCTTCTCCCTCTCCCTCTGCCTGCTGCTCTCCCTGTTTGTGTGCTCTCTCTCTCTCTCTCAAATAAATAAAATCTTTAAAAAAGAAAAAAAGAAGATGGGGGAGGAGAAGAAGGAAGAGGAGCAGGAGGAGAAGTGGCGTCATAAACTGAAAGCGGTAAGGGTCATGAAGAAAAGAGGCAGAGGCTCTTCACCCTGCCCTACTTGTTCGCAAAGGCAGCCATGATCTACCCTTTCCCATTAGTTTTCCCTGCAACAAGCATACATTTTCTCACTGTTTTCCTTGTTGGGTTTTGTGTCCACAAACGGATAGATTTTGTTATCTGTAATGAAAACAGTAACCTAAGCACTAGGCAATGTCTCCTGTTGCTGTTTTTATTACACATACAGAGACAATCTCGAGGTGAGACGCTCAGCCTCCGCGAGCGATCCGGCAGGCTGACCAGGCAATCGGGTGCTCCTACTGCTGGGCTTTCCTGGGGCTCCCCGCTGATCAACCATTCCCGGCAACCACGGGCAGCAGCATAGTCTGAAAATGGATTGAAAGCCCACGTGCTGCTCCACAGCTGAGCAAGCGCCTGGATCCCTAGGAAGCAAGACCCACGACGGACTAGCTTCTGGGGGAAAAGGATTCGGCATCACAGGAAGCCAGGGGATGGCACAAAGTGAGCCTCTGGGGAGAGCGGGAAGAGACCACTGGCATCTCTGTGCAATAATGCGGCACCTGTCCCCTCCCACCACCAGGAGAAGTCTAATCAGGATGGGAGGTGGAGAAAGGAGGGAGATTGAGGTGAGAGAACGAATCATATAATGTGAGTAAATTTTAGAGCGACTGGAAAAGCCAAGGTCTGATGCTGCTGCTGGAAAGGGGCCATGAGCTGGAAAAGGCAAGGCAAGGCTCCCATCCTCCAGAGTCACAAGAAATATGGCAGGGGGACCCAGCGAAAGCCCCCAGCAAGCCTAAGGAATGTGCTGAACAGGTGTGTCATGAGGGTCAGAGAGACATGGACGTGCTCGGCAGGGTCCAGGGTCCAGGCAGCTGGAAGGCTGCCCTGCAGAGCCCAACCCCAGCTGTGCCCAGGGCCTGGAACAAGGGAGCCTACGTGTGGCACGGAGCAGACAGCCGTGTCTCACTGGGAATCACAGGACACTTCTGTTTTGTTGATAGTGATGAATAGATTTTTTTCTATGTACACTGAGGCACCAATTCTGTTGGATTCAAACATCCACACGTTTGACGAGTTTGAACTTTATCTCAACTTCATTGTATAGTAAAAAAGTGTGCTCCCAAAATCCCAGTTCTAGGCATTTGGTGTAAGGGGTAGGAACCTACCTACCACCTAAAAAGATATTCTTCATGTCATTTTTATAGCGGCAAAGACATAAAAACACAAAATTCACTGCTGGACAAAATAATTTATTAGAAAATTCATGTCATGAGTTATTATGCAATCATTAAAATGAGTGCTAAAGAAAGAATTGTAATAGTTTGAATTGATTAAGCACGGCCTTGAAATTTCCTTAAAGAAGCACCTAGCATATCGTATCAGCTCATCAAATTCCCACCTTATGAGGCAAATACTGGGATCTTTCTTTTCTTTTCATATGAGAGAATAAGGCATGGAGATGTCAAGCGACTTCGCTTAGGACACATTGCTAGTAATTCTGAGAGGTGGTAAGCAAACAAGAGAATTTAACCAGCAATTTTCAAAATGGGTCCAATATCTACAAATTAACCATCCCCCAAAGCATTGGGAAGACCATTATTACTTTTTCTTATTTTTGCAATTGCTTTTGAAGAGGAGAATGCCATGGCTCATGGGTGCAGCTCTGTCCCCAGAGCATTCACCCAGTGTACTCTGAACCTCTCGGAGGTTTACAGTCCCCAACACAGGTGTAGTGTTGCTTAGAGTACTGTCCTTAACATCAAATTCCAGATGGGCAACTCTAGACAAAAGTGCTTAGCTAGTGTGAAGGGTGAGAAGAGAAAGTGTGTCATCCTTAGGAACAAATCTCAGTTTATTTCCCTCAGTGAAACCCACAGCCCTCTGATGTTTAACTGAGTCACTACGACTTCCTCCCTGGTCTGTTCATTGAAGTTTCCATCTGAGAATGTCAGCACTGGAAAAAGGTCCTAGGGGGCATCTCGTGCAGTCCACACATCCTGCAGAGATTCTAGAATAGCCCTATTTTTCCATGATGGAATTTTCCGTCCCTGGGAAGAGATATGCCTCAGACCCAGGAAATCATATCTATCAAATACTGACATTGTAAAGATGAAAACAGAATCCGCCTCAGTTGGATATCTGTGGTAGATCAAAGAAGACTGTAAATTCCTGACATGTATCCCATTGAGGAGGGGCTCAAGGTGGAGATCTGCAACTCTTCCCTTGAATCTATGCAGCTCTATGACCGCTTGACCAAGAGATTGTGACAGAAATGGTGTTGTGTCCTTTTCTAGGCTCAGATCTTAAGAGACTGGCAGCCCCCACTTCCTGTCTCTTACAATACTTGTTGGATTCCAGCCACCTGGCTGCAAGAAGCCTGAGCCATAGGGAGAGGCCACATATGAATGCTCTGGTGGAGAGCCCCTGCTGAGCGTGATGCTGACAGTCAGCATCAAGACCAGCCATGTGAGTGCGCCATCTTGGATTTCCAGTAGACCTGAGCCTTTAAAGGATTCCAGCTCCAGCCGAGCAGGCTGCAAGTGAATAGAAGAGCCTATTTGAGAACTGCCCAGCTGAGCCCAGTCAATCCACAGAACCACAGTCAATAATAACGAGTTGATGTTTAAGTTGCTAAGCGTTGGGATGATTTGTCATGAAGCAACCAGAACAAGACAAGTTTGCACATCCTCCGTCTTAGAATGTCAGTACTAAAAAGAGTCTTAGAAGTCATTACTTTATTCAACAAATATTTATTGAATATTTTCTGTGATCTAAGAAGCATTCCAGGCACTCAAGATTCAGCAATGAACAGAATAAACAAGGTCCCTGTTCTCATGGGATTGATAGTCTAGCATGGGACAGGGAAAGAGAAAATGCCAGGTGATGACAAACGTCATACTGAGAAATAAAATAGAGAAATCCATGTAACCTTAAATTGCACATAAATTCTTTATTAATAAATTAATAATATTATTAATTATATATGCTACATGTAAGTACTATATTAATATTGCTACTTTCTAGCTATCAGCACTGATTTTCTTTCTGTTAATATTTTTCTGGTATATCTTTCTACCTCTTTAATTTCAATCTTTTTGTGTCAGCCTATGTTTTACCTTTGTAAACAACATATATTTGAATTATACATCTTTTATTTTTTTATTTTTTTAATTATACATCTTTTAATGGTTGCACTCATGCATTCATGTTTGTTGTCATTACTGTTATTTTTGGACTTATGTCTTCCATATTGTTTCCACTTTTTTAAACTATGACATTTCTTTCATTCTCAATAGCTGAATCTCCTCTATGAAGCCTCTTCCATATTTCCCTCCAAGCCCAGTTTCTGCTTAACCATCTCCAACATGATGTATCTGTTGGATAATATATTGGAGAACACAAAATTCCCTTTAATTTCCACCCGGTGGTCTTCACATCGTATCCACACAGAAGGAGTCCCATCCATGTCCAACCAGCCAGAATTGCAAATCTTTAATGTGCATGGCATGCTCTTCCTTTCCCTAGTCTTCTATCTATAACACTCTTGTTCCTTCACCCTTGCCCCCAGGACATCGTTTCAAGAATCATTATTCCATTTTGCTATCGTCCCTTTACAATGTGGTGCCCATGTCAGAAAGAGTGAGCCTGAGAGTAATCTGATCAGTCCTGAGAAAAATGAGACTGTTTCCTCCCTCCCTTAGACAAAGAGCTACCTTCGCGGGCTCTGCTTGCACTGGTTCTTGACCAGTTCTGACCCACCGGTTGGCTCACAGCAAACTCACCGCCAACCAATGTCTATATGTCACTTCCCTACTGTGAAGCCACATCTCTTCCTTGTATGTTTTACCACAGAATCATCCTAATGGGAGTTCCAGGCTGCGCAATTATCCCCAATCAGACTTCATCTTAGAGTCAGGCCACCACTTCAAGCTGTCAAAGGTATTTTTGGATCTCTCTCAGTACTATTACCCACAGATGTAAATGTTTTCTTTGTTCAGATTTTTCTCTCTGTAATTCTCATGTCCCTAGCCCAATAACTCTTTATATTCCTTGTCTTATTTTCTGGAAATATAATTATATCTGTTGGCAGTTCAGGGAGGGTGATTGAGAGAAAGGACAGAAAACCCAAAGAACTTGAGCATAAAGCCTCTCTCCAAGCTCAGGTAGTAAAACTCTCATGTGGTGGGTGTGATTAGCCATCTGTAGGAAGGAACTGAGAGGTTACTAGTGTGTGACAGCAAATTTTGAGCACATCCAAGTGATCAACTAAGAGAAATCTCAGGAAGGCAGGATTAGGTCATGACTGGCATGCAACAAGCAGAAATACACTAATCTGTAGCATAGCTTGTTTGTATAAAGAAAAGGTGGGCCAGTAGTGGAAATATTAAAAAACAAAAAAGCAGGATGCCTGGGTGGCTCGGTCAGTTAAGCCTCCAAGTTTTGGTTTTGGCTCAGGTCATGATCTTAGGGTTGTGAGATCCCGCCCCATGTCCAGCTCTGTGTGGACCCTACTTAAGATTCTCCCTCTTCCTTTAACCCTCCCCTCCCTCTGTCCCTCTCGAAAATCAATCAATCAATCAATCAATCACAAAAAAGCAAAAACAGAGACTCTTAGAAGCAAACATTACTGGCCTTCTAGATTTAACCACTGGACAGGCTAAAGGGACACATCTAGTGTGTATTTCAGAATGTGACCAGTATCTCAGAATGTGACTAAACAGGATGTTTAAGAAAGTAATGAAATTAAAATAAGGCCATTAGGGTAGGTCCCAATCCCACATGACTGGTGTCCTTAGGAGGAGAGGAGATCAGGACACACACTCACACAGAAGGATGACCACATGAGGACACAGGGAGAAGATGGCCATCTACATGCCAAGAAGAGAGATCTCAGGGGGAACTGAGCCTGCAGACACCTTGATCTCAGATTTCTAGCTTCCAGAACAGAGAAAATTAATTTCTGTTGTGTAAGCCACTCAGTCTGTGGTCTTTTCTTATAGCACCTGGAGCAAAACACTATCCCTGCTAGTCCTAAGCTTGCACTAGATCATACAATAATGACTTGTCTGGCAGGCCACCCCTGAGTGACAGTGACTCAGGTCATCTTCCAAACATCGACCAGCTGCCTTTGTGTTGACTCTGTACTCCCAGGAAACCACTCTCCCCTGAGGTTGGGTTCCTCAAGCATTTATGTTTCTCCTGAAAAGTGACAGACCAGGAATTGTCCTGACACTGTACGCAGGTGTACATATGTATTAGCACGCATACCTATTAGCATCTGTACCCCATGACCATAGCTGCAGGTAGACATGAGTACCAGCCTCAGGAAGACAAGCAGACCTGTGGCCATGGGAAACCTCAGCCTTAGTGCATGAGCAAGATAGAGCTTCTGAAGAAGCAGAATTGAGAACCAGAGCCTGGACATTATTGGATGGGCCAAGAGTATGCCATTTTATGGGACTGTTCAGGTAGCCAGATGGTGACGCAAGTAATACTCCTCTAACTTATCCCCTGTGTTCTTGGAAATGCAACACCACCAATGCAATCTAGAGATTTTGTTTGTTTGCTTTTCCAAAAGCAGAAAGCAGTAATGATTTAAAGACCTAGCCAGGCCTAAAGGAAGCTGACAGAGAGGGTCTGTGTTATGTGGCCTGTGAGGAATTGGGTCAGCCTTGACATCTGGGTTACTACTGAGTCCTGCCTAGGACTGAGCAAAATTGGCCCACCTTGAGAATCTTCTAGTCTCAAGAGTTCTGGGGATGGGAACAGAGAGGGTCTCACACATGTGGTAGTCTTTGTTTTATACAATGGGTCACTGACATATTTGAGACCAGAATGAAGAGTCAGTACCTCCCCACTGGCTCATCTTGGCCTCTGAGTGCTCGCAAGGAAGGCCAGGTGACTAGGGGCCACCTCCAGCATAGGCCATGGGGTCTCAGGGCATTCAAGGAATTGAAGGGGCTCTTTAAAATATCACGGGCCCTACCTGGGCTCCCTCCTCCTTCTAACACTTCCTGGCAGAATGCAAATGGAACCCTATCAATCTCCCAGCCCACCATCCCTGGGGACACTCAGCCAAGACCACTCAAAACCATTCTCCATGGTCTATAGGGCCCGCCATGATATGGCTCTGGTAAGACCCCCACCTGGCCTCACATCACAGTGCTCTCCCCTAAGCCCAGCCACACCACCTCCACTCCACGATGTCTTTCAGGCAGTTCCCACGGCCACATCAACCTTCTCTTCAGGTCAACTCCTCCTTCCCCATGGAAGCCCTCCAGGTAATCAGGCTCCTCCCTTACATGCTCAGGTCAGACCTGGGCTCCAGGCTCTCAGAGCTTGCTCCAGAGTCTGTATCAAGCATCCAGGCAGCAGGCAAATAACAGGCCCCCCACAAAGCAGTGAGCACAGGGACAAAAGCAGAGTGTCCCTCTATCAGTACTGGCTGCATGAGAGAATGGGCACATCAGCCCTCACTGTGGGCCCTGGAAAGAAGGAGCTAGAAGCAGCCCTTTCACACTTCACGCACAATCCCCACAGGATTATTTTCCTTTTTCTTAAAAGATCAAATTAGCCCTCTAACAGAAGGATCAGGACATTTTGAGGCAAGTATAAGGGACAGCAACAAGAACCAATGCTAAGAGCCTGATAGTCAGAAAAAAAATGATTAAAACAAGAGAAAAAAGACAACTTTTTTCCTTGATTTTCTTGATGGCTTACTATTATCATTGAAAACACAGCATGCATGAAGCCCTTAGTGCTCTGGGAGAGGTGAAGATGCTCATCCCTCCAAGGAATGAACAGTGGCTGCCATTTTTCTTGAAAGCCAAATTATTGTCCAAGCATTCCTATCTTGAAGACAAAGACCAACATATACATTGCATTCCGGGTGGATTTGTACCTCAAAATCTCACAACATGTTGGTGCCTCAGTCATCTAGGACAGGAACTGGCAGCCTTTGTCTTTGTGTACTATACAATCTGTACAGCAATAATAATCTTTATCAACAACCCTAAGCAAAAGGGCATGGCTATGTTCCAATAAAATTTTACTCGTAAAACCTGGTAAGATTCCAAATTTGGCCCCTGGTATAGTTTTACAACCACCATCTAAAACATTCATATTGTGGGGCTCCTCACTTCCCACTTATGTCAGATAAGAGAGAAGAGGGACCTCTGCATCTTAAATGGCTTGGCTGTCATCTTATCAACTCTGCAGGCTGGCTCCTTTCCCTCCGCACTCTGCTGGAGCTAGGGGGTGAGATCTGCATATTCCTCTTTGTGCCCTGGATCATATCCCTGGTCTAGCACTACCAGGCCATTGTGGGGTCTCCACCAGCCATGTAGATGAGAATGCACACACTGAAGTGTCTGTCCCCATCCCCCTCCCCACAGAGGAAGCCCTAGAACAATGAATGTTGTTATCGGTGGTTCTTGCTGTCTAATGAAGGACCCTGCTTGACTCTAATAATACTGCTAATTAGAGCCAATACCCTTAGTCAAACAAAAGAAGCTTATTTTGCCACCTTATTCTAACTGTGGGCATTAAATGAAATGAAGCATTCTGGCCCCATAGTAGTGGTATAAAATACTCCTGCTTAAATTCTTCATATTTACCTTTGTGAGTCTTCTGGTTATGTTTTCATCATTTGCTTGGGTAAGCCCTCCTCCTCATCTTTTTTTTCTCTCCTCTTTAAACTTCAAGTGTCATTGCCAAGACTAAGCTTAACACCAAAGTTAATTAACCATAAATTAATTGCCACCCCAAATATTCAGTTCCGGAAATGACTCCAGTGGCTATTAAATTCAGACTTCAGTGAGGCTCATCAAAGTCTGTGTTTATGAGAGGATCAGAGGATTTGAGACTGCCGTAAGCCCATGAGAGTGGTTGGGCAGTGTTCCCCTCTTGTGCTCCCAGCTGGAAGGTTCAGTGTGGTAATCTGTGATATAGCAACAGAGAAAACAACACACAGAAAATCACAAGAAGAAGCAGTTTTCTCTTAAAGAACATGAACCATAGCTTTGAAATTCTAGAATACCTAGGTCAATGAGGCCTCTCTGGATTGTGATTTCTGGGTACTTAATTTTGGTCCAGGTTTTCCTGAATATCTGTATTTCAAGGATATATTTAGAAAAGAAAAGTAAGACTATATGTATGATATGGGGAATGGCAGGAAGGAAGATAATTTCAGATATTTGATAATCATATCTTGTCACAATGAAACAATAAAATAGGTCAAGAAATTTAAGGTTATCCTAAGGTCTTTAATTATAAGGTTAAATGTGCTAATAAATTTAATAATTTAAATTAAATTCAATCACTGGGGCCTCTCTTCACAGAGACTCAGAGGGCCTGCAAAACTAAAGCTGCTTCTGGAAGCTCCATTAGCCCCAAGCATCAAATTTGGGAAGACATCAAGATTTTCTTCAGAAAGATTTAGAGGTAAATCCCAAAAGAAGACTAAAGTTGAATAGAGAACATGGAAATGGTATTCTGCTTCCATCTGGGATGTACAAAGCTGTAAAAAGCATTATTCCTACCCTAATGATGAGAGAAAGCAGGATAAATTGCAAAATCATAACATGCTTTGACCTATCAGAGATCTGAAATTGCAGGGCAATCAAGTGTCCCTAAAACCCAAAGAAATGAAGGCAGCTCCGAGGTAGGGTATCATCACCTGCTCATCTGAAGTACAGCATGAGAGGAGGAGATGCCTAGTCCTATAAACAGCCAAGACAAGGGCAGCTACAGTTATAAGGAAATGCAAAAGGTTGAATATGGGTTGGAATGAGAGTGTAAGACCTCAGCAGACACATGGGGAATTTGCACCCACTGGTAGGCTGTTTCCCACAGACTTGCAGCAATGTCTACAAAAAATGATCAAGGATTGGGGAGGAGACAGGAACTAGCTTCCTTAGTGATGCAGACCTGGAGGAACAGAGGAGTCACAGATACAGGAAGGTACCTAGCCCTACCTGAACCCTACTCCACTGGAAACAAAAGTCTAAAGCCTCTGGGAGAAGGACAGCAAACCTTATGTCCTACAGAGCATAAGAGAAGACTCACTTGGATGGAACTAGAGGGTATTATTCTAAGCGAAAGAAGTCAATCAGAGAAAGACAATTATCATATGATCTCACTGATATGAGGAATTTGAGAAACAAGACAGAGGATCATGGGGAAGGAAGGGGGGAAATGAAACAAAATGAAACCAGAGAGGGAGACAAACCTTAAGAGACCCTTGGTCTCAGGTAACAAAGTGGGGACTGCTGGAGTGGAGGGGAGTGGGAGGGACGGGGTGGCTGGGTGATGGATATTGGAAGGGGTATGTGCTATGGTGAGTGCTGTGAATTGTGTAAGCCTGAGGAATCACAGACCCGTACCCCCAAAACAAATAATACATTATATGTTAATTTAAAAATAAACTACCAAAAAGAAAAAAAGAGAAAGAGAAGACCCACTGGGGGTTAAGAGAGGGTAAAAATAAAAACTCTATACTCCCTGGCTAGGGAAGCAAACAGTGCTGGGCACAGGTGCTATACAAATACCACTGATGGCTTTTATCACCAAAGACACAAGGCAGAGAGTGACAACCACAAGGATGAGGGACAGCATCACTTAGAAAGCACTGGACTAAAGGCACTGGCATGAGGCTGTTCTAAGCCTATGGCTTGACCAAGTCAACAGAGAACCCAATCACCCCAGTCACCAGGATACCAAGCACCAAGAAATAAGGACAAGAGTCTCCCAATGGGAAAGGAGCAGGAGTATGAACAGAGACCCCTGTCTATAATCACATCACACACAGACAAAGCCTAAAGCTAAATAAGGAGCTGACAAACTGAGAAAAGCCCTCCAACACCCCCAGGTCCCTCAATAAGTATAAGCCAACGCTAGAGAAATTCAATAAGGATGATGGCGCAGTGGACATAGTCACAACGACAAGGAAACCCAAACCCAACTCAGACAATGTAGAAGGAAAGGTGTGTCCACTTCAGACATAATACCACTTACTTCCATCTCTACTCTTTCACACATGATGTCCAGCATTAACACAAAAATTCTGAGACCAAAAAAAAAAAGCAAGAACTAAGCTTATTCCAAAAGACAAAGGAATCAATAAAACCAGACTCAAAGATGACCAGTACTATCAGACAGGATATTTAAAATAAATATGATTAGTAAGTTAACTCTAGCAGAAAAGGTGAATGACAGGTATGAAGAAATAGAGAATTTCAATAGAAAAATGAAAACTATAAAAGCCAAACTAAAATATTAGAAAAAGGAGAGAAAAGGCCATGGTAACAGAAATGAAGAAATTGTCTTCATCAAGGTGATCAGTAGACCCAACTTGGTAAAGTCTACCAAGACCTTATTAATAATAAGGCTGAGGAAAGGATCTGTAAATTTGAAGACCAGTCAATAGAAAATACTCAGCTGACACACAGAGGGGAAAAGGCAAGAAAATTAAAACAACAGAGCATTGAAGAATTGTGGGATGATATCAAGTGGCCTTATATACATACAATAACTATCCTAGAAGGGTAAAAAAAAAGAAAAGCAAGGCAAAAACAATATTTGAGGAGAAAATAGCTGAGAATTTTCCAAAAATAATGAAAGATTCTAAACTACAGATCCAAGAATATTACAGAACCCCAAGCAGTCCCACTGCATCTCACATAAACCACAGGGTCATATCTATGGAGGAATGGAGAAAGAAGGATATGGCAAGGCCCAAACTGAAAGTGTCTGGAGGAAGACCATTCTCAAAAACATGTAGCCTGCAGATCTACAGCTGTCACTAGGAATGCTGGAATATTAAATTAGCTTTTTGATGAAACATGTAAAAACATGGGAAAATCAAGTTTCAAAAGCATTATACTTCATACCAGTAAGGGCAGGTCAAAATTCTGGAAAAATCTCCCATCTGCATATCATGAAACGTTCATTCATTAAGTATTTTCTGTCTCAGGTTTGATAAGTCATATTTTTCAATAATTTTCCCACTTCATCTAAATCTGTCAAATTTATTATTTATAAAATCAATAAAAATATAAGTACCGTATCTTATTATCCATTAAATGTCAGTATTGGTACTAATTTTCCCTTTCCATTCCTAATCATGATAATTATATTTTTGCTCTTTCTTTCTCTGCTCAATCTGGCCACAAGTATATCAATTTATGAATATTTCCAAAGATCTGAAATTTTACTTGTTTTCTCCATCACAGGTTTATCTTCTCGTTCACTGACTTCTGTCTTTACCTTTATTAGTTGCATTGATCTCTTTCTTGTTTTGGTTTTAATATGCTTCTACTTCTAAACTTTCCAGAGATGAATGCTTAAAAATGGATTTTTAAACTTCCTTTTTCCTTACTTAATTAAAGTTACAAATTTCCCTCTAATCCTTCTCTAGTTGTATTCCATAAATGTTGATATATTGTATTTACATTATTATTCATTTGAAAATAAATGTATATTTTTAATTTCTATGATAAGTTATTTCTTAACCCATGGGTTATAATAGCATATTGATGAATTTCCAAATATTTAGGAGACTCTTAGTTATTTTTAATAGCTAGTTAAATTCCATTTTATCAGAGAACACATTCTGTCCTATTTCAATCCTTATATATTTATGGAAACCTACTTTGTGGTTTAAGTATACAGTTTATTTTGGTGAATGTTTCATCTGTATTTGAAAAGAATGATTATTCTCAAGTTGTCGAAAGTGGCATTCTGTAAATGTCAACCAGGTCAGGTTGGTTAATAGAGTTGTTCAAATCTTTTATATCCACAATGACTTTTTTCTACCTCTTCTGTCAGTTTCATGAGTTAACTTCTTTAACTATCATTGAAGGTTTATCTACTTTTCCTTACAGTTATGTCAATTTCTGTTTTATGTATTTTGTAGCTGTTATTAGGTAAACACATTTTTATTAGTATGCCTTTCCAATAAATGGTCTCTTTTATCATTATATGATGTTCTTTATTTCTGGTGATACCATCTTGAAATTAACTTTAATATTAGTATAGTCGCTCTAGCTTTCTTATGCTTAGTGATTACATAGTACATGTTTCCCCACCTTTATTTTTCAGTGTAGCTCTGTCCGTATCTCAGGTGTGTATCTTGTTTAAAAATATATACATAAATGGATCTTGATTTTGCTCCAATCTGACAATCTCTTTCATTTAGATCGTTTCATTTATATATATTTAGTACAAGTATGGACATTGTTTGTTTTCTATTTGTTCTTTCTATTTTATCCCTTTGTTTTTCCTTTCCTATATCCTTTTGGGTTAATCAAGTATTTTTTCAAAACTTTTCTACCTTATCTCCTCTGTTGGGGAGGTGTTGTCGCTCTTCCTCTCCCCCTCCCACGCCACCTACCCCTCGCTTTCCAGCTCATCCCTTTAGCTTTCTGCAGACCGTGCACCCAGCAATCCTATGAGAGACAAGAAGTGGACAAAGAGAAGTAGCCTGCTGATTCAGGTCTTCTGATTTCCATTGGTGTGACCAGTCCACATGGTCATTAAAATGCCTCTGATTTCTTCTTAGCCTAGAATATTTTCTCTGTCTGCTCTTGCCCAGACTTGGCAATTGTCTCAGAAAGGAGAGTCTGCTGATCTCACTTTCATTAGGAACGACCTGTCTTTGTCTTCAATTTTTGGACTTCTTTGTATCACAGCTCTTTGACGGTTTCTTATAAGATACTATTTTTTACTTCATTTCATTTTTTCTAGTTTTTATGGTGCAAGCAATGTCCTGCTGTGATCTTTGCATTCTAAGCTGAAAAACAAAATCCCATTTAACAAACATACAGTGATAAATTATTCGGTACTGGCCCCTCTGCCCATTGGTCAGGATGCGGTTCAGAACTCTAGATAAGAACATCAGAATACCACACTAGAACAGCTGAAAACAGTAGGAAGAACTACTACTTTCCAGAACAAGTTTTTATAAATCTAATGAACCTGATTTGTGCCAGAAGTAATTTTTTAACATGATTTCAATGTCAGTTTTAATGTTTCTTTTCTAATCATCTATTTTTTCTGCAACCTTAATCTTGCCACCTGTATAAAATTTTGCATACTCTTTCCCTTTATTTTCCCTGTATTTCTTTTGCCCTTAAAAAGCACAATTAGAGCAGGGGCATCTGAGTGACTCAGTTCGTTGAGCATCCGACTCTTGATTTTGGCTCAGGTCATGATCTCAGGGTCATAAGATGGAGTCCTGCATAAGGCTCTGTTTTCAGGAGGGGAGGAGGTATTTGCTAGAGTTTCTCCTTCTCCCTCTTCCCCTCCCCCCACTCATGCACACACACTCTCTCTCTGTCTCTCAAATAAAAAAAATAAATCTTTAAATCAAAAACCCAAAGCAACCCAACAATCTCACTCTCCATAAATACAGATAGCTATTGAAAAGAACAAATGTTAAATATGTAAAAATATTAACAAAAAAACCCATTTCTAGATAACTTTGCTCCTGTAAACCTATCATTCAATTGATTTTTGCATTTCTTCGCTGTTAAATGGAACAGATCAACTGGCACTTACTATTTATTGACATCACGGCCACTAAGAACCGTGTGGGAATATGCCAGGGCCAGGTGGCAGCATGTTATGTAAGACTCATCAAGGCAGCGCTTACAGGGTGCCAAACAAGCAGCCATAAATTGAAATTCTCAGTCTGTTTGCTTTGTTGGACCTAACTATGCAAATGCTTGGACTGGTTCTTTAGGATCGAGTGAACGTTCTGTCATGATCAATTAACCAGGAAAGCCTCCCAGACCAGTGGTATTCAATATCACCTTTGTGGCTCCTACAGAGCAAGGAGGAAAACAAAGCACTCCATTTGGAATTACAAATCTAGTTTCCATCTAGGTCTGCCATTGAGCCATATGTCCTGGGCAAGTTACTTCCCCTTGCTCAGGCTCCAATTCCTCATCTGTAAAATGAGAAGGTTGAGCTAAACATCCCGGTACCTGCCATCTGTCACATCCTACGTTCTTGGTAAGTGGCCATTAGTTGTTTTGGAAATATGCGTGCTGGTTCTGGGTTAGCTCAAGAACAGGTAAGGAAACATGAGAGCTTATCTTTGGCTTTAAGCTTTGTCTGTGCTTCAGCGACTCCCCCAGTCTCCCCTTAGAACTTCTTTCTCCTTCTTTCCCACCATAATGCCCGCCACATAATATGCCCCAAGATTAAAGCACTGGCAACAAATGAAAGCTTTACCCAACCTCATGCTAGAAAAAGAAAGAAGAGAAGACTATTGGTGTGCGTGGGACTTCGAAAGTTGGGTTCACACTTCTTCCAGTGGTGTGTCTCAGGCAAGCCGCACATGCATTGTGCTTACTTCCCAGGATTTTTAGGAAGATTTACTGAGAAAATGTGTACGGAGTCTACAGAACTATGTCTAATACTTAATAAGGACTCAAAAAATGTTAGATGTTGTTACTGTTATCCCTACTCAACAGGAAATGATTGAAATCTTAAGATAGTAAGAATGTAGAACTGACTTGAGTCTGAGACCCAGCCACATTGTAGCGAACCCACGAGCATAAGGGTAAATGACCATTGTTTTCTTTCTTACACAGCATTATTATAAATAGCTGACTGATACACATTGCAGTGATGTTATCGTGGGTCAAAGCCCGGGTACAAGGGAAGATTTTCAGGTATCCATCATGTTTTCTGTCCTGCTTGGTTTCCTTGTATCTGCTTCCTTTCTAGTGCTCTGTTCCTGAGGGGTGAGGGGGTTTCCTGCCAGAAAACTCTTCAATGAGTACTGCTTTGTCAGGTTCTAGGGATATAATGCAAGCAAGACCTTATCCTTGCCCTCTTATCATCTAATAAGAACCATCAATAAGTTAACAAGAAATAACAACTCTGTAGATCAGAGACTATGATTAAAAAAATCAGGCTGCAATGAGACTGAACAGACTTACACTTGACCAGGTAATGGGGTGAAAGGAAGCATAAAGTGGAACCAAAAAAAGGAATAGGCATGATGAGGAAAACAGTGGGAGGAAGCATCTCACCTTCAAAGAAACAGGGCACAAGCCAACAAAATCCCGTCTTTCAAGATGGAGTTCTTGCCCCATATCCCTGCTTCCCTCCACTGGTGATCTGGGTTAAACCCAGCCAAACCTCAAGACATCTTAGTGATTGTCTCACTCACCCTTGGGGAACTGCTTGGAAATACCCATGCTGGGGCCCACTTCTGGAAATTCTGAGTTAGCACATTTTGGAAATGGCTCAGGCAATCTGCTTGGTAAAAAGCTCATCCAGCCTGCCCCCTGCCTCCTTCCTTTCTCCTGACCACCATCCTGCTCCTGTGACCCAGGATGCCTGGAGGAGGCTCCCCTTAAGCCTGTCACCACCAGCCCAGCTCAAGAGGCAGAAAAGCCATGGACGTGTGGGTACTGACCCTTCTGCTCTTTCCCTGAGGCCCCACCCAGCAGCAGCCGCTGGAAATTCTCGCAGTTGCCTGATGCCGGCAGCCACAGAGCAATACTTAGCTAGGGCTTTGTGGCTCCCACGCAGGAGCGACCCTGGTTTGGGCTGGAGGGTGCAGGAGGATTCGAAGTACAGAAATTTGATATCAGGCTTCTTCTTAGCCTCAAACTCAGATTTTCAAAAGGAATGTGGTTGCGGCAATTTCCCCAAACATATCCCTGGAAAGCAGAGTTTAACTAGATCATTTATGATGCCCACTCTACTCAGCTCCCCTCCCACTCCTGTGATTCCTAATTCTCCCCACCCCCGCCATCGGCTACACATTCCCACACAATCACACACATGTACACACTCTCACGTGCACACCCACACACCCACACAAACTTGTGTGTACATGCCCTCGCTTGCACACTCCTGTGCATCCTCACAGAAACATGCATGTGCACACACCCTTACTTTGCACGCTCATGTGTGTCCTCACCGAAACATGCACATGTGTGTGTTCTCACTCGCACACTCACACACACCTCCACAAACATGCATGTGTACACTCTCACTCGCACATTCACACATCCACACAAGCTCTTGTGTGACACACCCTCACTCGCACACTCACGTGTGCCCTCACAAACATGCACGTGTACACATCCTTGCTCACACATGTCCCCACACAAACATGCATGCGCTCACACTCACACTGTTCCCACACAATCACACACTCACAGCTACAGAACCTGAGGACGAAGGAAGGTCAAGCTGTCAGCGAGCTCAGCGAGCACAGCCTCGGCTCATGCTTTGTCCTGTCCCAGCGGATCATGTAGTCAGGGGCCTGGGGACAACTGCGAAGGTCTGATCTGCCGCCAGCTCATCCAGCTTCCTCTGTGATCATCTTCACGCTACAGGAGAAAATCATTCCCCTCTACACTGAAAATCTAATTTCCTGTCAGACGGTCTGACTTAAGGGAGCAGGCGGAGCCGAGGATGTTTGTTTGGTTGTTTAAGGGTTTCGCTGGGCTGCGGCGTGCGGGGTGTGTGTTCTGTGTCCGGATTGCGGCGTGTGTGTGCATGTGGCATGTGCGGAGGGCCTATGGCATGTACGCGTGTGTAGTCTGTGCGGTCTGTCATGTGTGTAGATGTGATAGAGTGTGTGAGCTGCGGTGTGGGGGGTGACGGTGTGTGTGTGAGGGATGTGTTGTAGAGTGTGTGTGTGCAGTGTGAGCGCCGCGGTGCGGGGGTGTGTGTGACGCGGTGCAGGGGGTGTGAGCCCCGCGGTGCGGGGGGTGGGGGTGGGCGCCGCGGTGCGGGGGGTGTGGGCGGTGCGGAGTGTGAGGCCTCGTCCGGGGCTGTGTGAGTGCGTGTGTACATGTGCAGGCCGCATCCAGAGAAGCAATTCAATGACAGAGAAGCAAATTTCTCCCTAAAACTCTGTCTCCCAGGTTTTCCAATTTTTTTCAAGTTTTCTTTCTGAATGTCATTTTTTCCCAGGTTGGGCTTGACTCAAAGGTGAATTTCTTCTTTGGAAATAGAAATTATCTAATCAATGCACTTCTGAACAACATCAGCAAATGCAATTTAAGGGCAGATTAAAGTTCAAAATTTTTCATCTATTTCCCAGGAACACATTATATTTTGAAATATCAGGGACGCCTGGGTGGCTCAGTCAGTTAAGCATCCGCCTTCGGCTGGGCTCATAATCCCAGGGTGCTGGGATCGAGTCCCACATCAGGCTCTTTGCTCACTGGGGAGCCTGCTTCTCCCTCTGCCTGCCACTCCCCATGCTTGTGCTCTCTCTCTCTCTGGCAAATAAATAAATAAAATATTTCTTAAAAATAATTACAAATTACTTTTAAAAAAAGAAATATCAGAACAGCTCCCTCCCGCATAAGAAGGCCCTCTTCTTCCCTGGAGGGGAGGAATTCCGGAACTGGGCGGGACAAGGCACGCAGGAGCCACGCCCCCGTGCACATCAACACTCGGCTCCCCCAGCCCTGGCGCGGGTCGCAGAGCCCACGCGGACTGTTCTTCTCCCAAACACACTTTGGTTTTCCCGTCAGTCGCATCTTTTGAGGCTCACATTCACATTGGCCTTCGCAAAGGAAAGTCCAGAAATGGAACCGAAAAATTAATGTGTTTGCTGTCCTGGGGCTTTAGGCCTTCACCAGGTCGGGGGACACGGAGGGTGGAAAGCCAGGCCCTCGGACGGCTGAGCGCCCAGCACTGCCCTCCTGAGGTCACCTCCCACCAGCTCCCCTCTGGGCAGAGCAGGGGCCCCGCAGCCGGAGGCAGAGCGGGGGGTGGCCTGTTCATCTTTCGGGGCTCTTCCGACAAAGAAGCAGCAGAGCTGTCTCTGGGCCAAACATCCGAGGAGGTGGCCCAGCCTCGCCGATGGCGGCCACCCCAGAACATCCAGCCGGCCCGGCGTGTTCCTGCATCTACTCTCCTCCTTTCCTTCCCCACCCTCGGGCCCAGGAGGCTGGCAGGCATGGACCCCCTCCAGGGGGCCAGTGGCATTTGGATTCCAATGGGTTGGGTCAAAGGGGAGCCCAGGCAAGAGGTGGGAAGGAGGAACACAGTGAGGCGGGTAGTCTGCCTGCTCCCTCAGAGGGAGTCAGCACGGGCTGGCCGCCCACCTCAGCCGATGACCCAAGAGCTGAGCTCATGCAAAGGCTCCCATCGCACTCCCGTCCCTTCGGCCTGGGAGTGACAGCAGCACTCTGCCTTCCACCTGTCCAGGGTTGGACACTCCCCGTGACCCTCTCCCTCTGTCCTTCCGACGCCTTTGTGAATGGCCCTTTACCGAACTCCCCTTGCACCACCCAACCTACATGCACACCTGTCCTGCCAGGACCCCTCCCCCCGATACACCCAGGTCATATAGCCCTCCTCTCTCGTTTCTCCATGTTTAAATTCCCATCCCATCCAAGCTCCAGGGAAAGCCGGCTGAGGAAGCCAGTCATGCCGCACCCCTGCTACTCGTCAAGGCGGCCACGTGCCACAACTCCCAGCCTGGCCGCCACCACCCGGACACCAGCGTCTCCAGCCAGCTCGACCCTGAGCTCCATTCCCTTTCTGCACGGTCCTTGCTGCCTCAGCCTTCCTCCTCCTTCAAGACCTTTCTCTTCTGCCTTCTGGAATGTTCATTCCTTTGAAAACGCACACCCTAACCTCACCACAGCCTCACAGAATGCTCCTCCCACCTCCGGGCTCCCCGTCAATGCTTTGTGATCACCCTCTCCGGGGTGCTCCGCATCCCCCCGAACTCCCAGGTAGGGCGGGAGAGTGGGTCTCCCAGACGCCCTCTCAGACTTCCGGAGCACTGCGTCTCCATGCACCCCGACCTGCACACAGCGACCCAAGTCCAAGTGTTCCCCCCCACCACCATGGCCTGCCCCCACCGTCTAGCATTTTCCCTAATCCCAGTCTTGATCACCAACCTTCAACCTTCCTCCAACAAACTGTCACTCTTCCCTTCATCTGTTAGGAAACCTGACCAAGCTGTGTTCTCGAAGATGATGAGTCACTGATCCTTCAAACCTCACCAAGTTCTGTGACTCAGAAACCCCAGGCAGGCGGCTCCCAAGTGATGGACATCCAGCTTCCGAAGGGCCAGCGGAGACCCTGCATGAAGCAGACAGGAGAAACTCTTGCATCTGTGGTTCTAGGCGAGAGAGGAGGGCTTGTTCCCGAACAGGAAATGGGACCCACATTACAGTTCGGGAAACACACTGTCATTTCAGCCATGAGCACTCTACCCTTTCCAGGCAACCATTATGAGTTTGATTTCGAGTAAATGCCTTTCTTTTTATTAGGGATGGTGCTGCATTAAGAACATCTAAAAATATGATAAAAAGAACAATAGTTTCTACATTGTGACCACGACCACGGCCTGCTTTGATTTATTGTGATATTATTGGTAAATCAGTGCCTTATCTTAGGAAAGAAAACTTGCTTCTCTAAGGGGACCTCTGGGAAGACAATGTTTTACTATAAATGAACACGGAAGAGACAGACATCTCCACAGCTGGCCTGGGCTCCAGGCTATGTGGAGTCGGTCCCCAAGAGACCCCCGGACAAATGAGAACACACATGGAGCTTCCAATCCTGTCCCATACAGCAGTGGCTGCAGCCCAACAGGGCACTGGAAGAGCAGAAAGGGGGCGGGGTTGGCCTGCTCCCCAGTGAGGCGCCTGTGTGAGTGCCCCGCCTGGCCAGGTTTACCCTCTTCAATTTCAGATACTCCCGAGGGGCTTCAGAGGTCTAGAACGGGTGAATATGTGGCAGGGGCCCCTGCAGACTGGTCCCTGGGCCAGGAAGGAAGCCTGGCAGGCGGCCTGGCATCCGCCTCTTGGTCGCACTTCGTCCTCTGCTCCCGATGGATGCAGCAGGTCTCAGGGGTCAATTGCCTTGGACCGTTTTTTGTGTTTAGAAGGAAGGGCAATATTGTAACATTAGCACTTACCATCACAGAGCACTTGTTACATGTCAAGTGCTGAGCTGAGGAACTTCCTGCCTCAGGTCAAAGAACTCTGGGAGACGATGGTTACTTTTAGGCAGCTGATGCTCAGAGAGGTTAAGTAACTCTTAGAAGATCACACAGCTCGTGACACCGCTGGTACACCCAGCCTGTCTAACTGTAAATTCCACGCTTGTAACCACAACTCTTAGCCGCTCGTGAGTCTGAAAATGCAGTCCCCACAGGCATCAAGTGTCCTATACTGGTTATGTGAGCATCATTCATTTGACAAATATTTGTTTGAGCTCCAGGCTGTGCAATGTCCCATGCACATGAAGACAGAGAGCTAAGAAGCAGTCTTGGGCGAAAAGGCACGTGCATAATCACCCGAACAAAGAGTGTGTGGTAAGTATGCAGGTTAGGAAATCATGGGTGAACTGAGAAGGTGAGCACGGGACAGACATGGAGGCTGCAGGGTGGATGCACACCAAGTTAGGAGCCAGGCACCCCAGAGAGAGGGGACACAGGGCCAGAGTGGGAACGTGCAGGGCACATCCAGGACCCACCCAGTCCCAGCTTGGCAGGAGGCAGCGCATACAGAGAGCAGGACACTCCAAAAGGATTTTGAAGGAGCAAACCCCCATGAGGGGCCCACCAAACCACGGAATGTGAGTTTCATTTTACTGCCCAGAAAGTTTTGAGCAGAGGAAAGAACATGATTTGAGCTATGATTTGGGAAGGTCAAACAGAAGCCTTGGTGCCCGCATAGGCTGGAGGGAGCCCACAGCAAGAGCAGGGAGACCACAGAAAAGACACAACGAGGGGCACCTGGGTGGCTCAGTTGGTTAAGGGACCGCCTTCGGCTCAGGTCATGATCCCGAAGACCCGGGATCGAGTCCCACATCGGGCTCCCTGCTCGGCGGGAAGCCTGCTTCTCCCTCTCTCAGTCCCCCTGCTTGTGTTCCCTCTCTAGCTGGGTTTCTCTCTGTCAAATAAATAAATAAAATCTTTTAAAAAAGAAAGGAAGAAAGACACAACTACCCAGGAGAGAAGCACTGAAGATTTAAACCGCAGCCTCAGCAGGGAGGTGGAAAAGGAGGGAAGTACTCCGGCACCGCTGGAACCGTTCAGAGAAAATGGGAAGCTAAACAGATTTGCCAGTTCCAAAGGGAGGAGTAAGGCAATCAGACTAAGCCCAGGGAAGGAGTTACTGTGAGTAGAAGCACACATTTTTAAACTAGACCTTATGCTCAGTATGATTCAAAAGGGCTTTACATCCTTAAAATCAAAGCAGGCTATCTTGCGGGGAAAAAATCTCAAATCAAAAAGAGACCTATGTGGAGAATAAGATGACTGAGTATCTTCAGTTAGCAGGGATAGGAAACAGTAGATTGTATGTTGTAGAGAGCAAATAGAAACCTAACAGAACAGATGGGCAAATGCTTCCAGAACCGTAAGGGAAAAGAAAAGATGGGAACTGAGAAAGGAGAAATGAGAGATTGATCCAATCATGTACTTTCATGGAATGAGCACTTTTTGGCACCTGCTCTGTACCAGACCGGGCTGGTGCTGTGGAGCGTCAGGAAGCAGAAGGAAGGAAGATCCCTGCCGTTGAGGCTCTCACATTCTGGGGGACAGACGGACCTTGAAGAGCTGCACGCACGTTACGGAGAGAGCGGATGTTACAGAATGGGGAGAAGCAGGGTAGGCATGGGGACCGGGAGTCCCCGGGGTGAGGAGCAGGTTTGGGCATCAATAGGGTGGTTATCTGGGCCAAATTGGGGAAATGCTGTCTGAACAAAGACCGGCAGGGCCTGTCCTAGCATGGGGTTGTCGGCAAAGTACAGAAGCCCCAGGGTGGGGAGCCCAGGCATGGCCAAAGAGCAGCAGGCACCTATGGTGGCTGTGAATGATGGAGAGGACGGAGGGATGGGGCTGATGAGGCCAGGAGGTAATGGGTGGGTCTTAGAGGCCATATTGAGAGTTTGGGCTTCTACTCTAATTAGAGGGGGAACCAGCCCAAGGAGATTCCTTTTGAGCAAAGTGACCTGATCATATTTAGTTTTAAAAGGATCACTCTGTCAGCTACATTGAGAAAAGATTACGAGTCAGGGAGGAGATAGGGGCAAAGGGATGGGAACAGGGAGATCAATCCAGTAATAGAGGAGAAAGACAACAACAGCATAAAATGGGGTAGTAGCAGAGGGGTGCCGGGAGGGGGTCAGTTCTATAGGAATTCTGAAGCCAACCCGGGGCCAATAGGATTTCCCACACCTTGATGCGGGGGACAACAGAAAGAGAGGATGGAAGGTTTCCCATTCTTCTGGCACGGATGCTGG
>PITA01026392.1:0-22692 GCA_004023965.1 Spilogale gracilis
AGGGAAACGAAACAACAGAGATTTTGAACACAGAAACAAACTGAGGGACTTGGAGGGAGGGGGGTGGAGGGATGGGAGAGCCTGGTGGTGGGTACTGGGGACACCTAAAGCGGGGAGCACTGGGTGTGGGGAATGGGGAATGAATCTTGAAACACTGGAAAAAAAAAATTTAGTAACAATAAAAAAAAAAATCTAAAAATAAATAAATAAATAAATAAATAAAGCTTAAAAAAATAAAAAATAAAAAATAAAAATACTGGGGTTTTTTTTGTTGCTAACTAAAAAATTGGTATTATGGTTACGTTAATAAAAAGGAATCCTTATGTAAAATACATGTCAAAATATAGTTGCTTCATTATTTGTGGATTCATATTTATGAATTTGCCTGCTCACTAAAATGTATTTGTAACCCCAATGTCAATGGTCATGATGGTTCCATGGTCATGCCCAGACATGTGCAGAGCAGTGCAAAATTTGAGTGTCCTGATGCACACATCTCCAGCTTTGGTTGAGCAAGGTGGCTCTCTGCCTTCTTTCAGTTCTCATACCATAAAGAAGGTTCTTATGGTCTATTTAGTGCCATGTTTTTCACATTGAGTGCTTTGTTATTTTGCTGTTTTAAAATTGCCTCCAAACATGGTGTTAAAATGCTGTCTAGTGTTTCTAAGTACAAGGAGGCTGTGATGTACCTCATCATATGAGGAAACACTCATAAAGTAAGGTTATATATTCACCAGTTGTAAAAAATGTGACCAGAGGCTTATAGGAACCTAATCCTATATTCCCCTATGAACAGTGGCTCAGTATTTGCTAATAAAATATTTGTGATGAATTTATAAAACAAAAATATACAGAAAAGTCAGAATTGATTGTATTTACTGATGAAGTGATGAAGTGACTAGGGGTTGCTTAAAATAATTCAGGAAGTACAGGCAATTGCATCAGGGCATAGATGAAACACACGGGTAATGAGCTGAAAATTGGTAAAGCTGTGAGATGAGTACCTGAGGGCTCATTAGATTATTCTCTCTCTTTTGGTATATGTTTGGCATTTTCAATCATAAAAAGTTATCTTAAATCCCATTATAAATATTTCAAGACTTGAATTACAAATATTTTCTTTTTTAAGGATTTTTTATTATTATTTATTTATTTGACAGAAACACAGCAAGAGAGGGAACACAAGCAGAGGGAGTGAGAGAGGGAGAAGCAGGCTACCTGCCAAGCAGGGAGCCCGATGTGGGGCTCGATCCCGGGTCTCTGGGATCATGACCTGAGCTGAAGGAAGTTGCTTAACCAATGAGCCACCCAGGTGCCCCACAAATATTTTCATGAACATTTGATGCCTGCAATGAATTCAGTACTTGACTCAAAATTTTCATAATTTTTTTAACCTCTTGTTTCCTTTAGCTCTACCCCCATTCTGCTGTCGTAAGAGAAAATGAAAGGAAGTTAGACAATCTGAGGGCTTTGAAAATAGTTTAATTAAAATACACAGACCCAGAAAAATTATGTGCTGTGGGGTTCTGTCTGGTTGTGTAGAATAATTGACACATTAAATAAGTAGGGTGCTGCCAGTGCTGTTATTTACATAGCTCTCTTGCCTACCTCAAGGACTCCGTGACATCCTGTGCTCTTTTGCTTTTCTGAGAATAAAGATACTCTAAGAGAACCCTCCTAGTAGGGATTAACCCTTACACACTGGGTCTAGCAGTGATTGACTGAAAGAATTTGTTTCCCTTAAACTACAGAACATTTTCTTCTTAGTTTCATGTTGACCTTGACCCTACATACAGAGGATAGTCTCGGGACTGCCCTCAATAGATGAAGAATGTTTAAACTGACCTTGAGATTGGCTCATAGAGAGGCATGGATAGGCCACCAGCTCTGTTTGTTTGTTGGTCTTAATAATTAAAAAAAAAAAAAAAGAAAGAACTGAAAGAAACAGGAGAGAAATACAGGGGAAAAAACCATAATTGTACCTTGTGCTTTCCTAATGTTTCTTGCCTGTGGGGCTCAAAATATTCTCTAAACATTAACTCAAACATCAGTAGCTCCAAGGTACAGACAGGGAAAACATTATTACCTTCATCTGAAAGATGAGGTTAAACAGGGCAAGGAATTGACAGAGCCAAGATTAGGACTCTGAATTTGGCTGCTGTTCAGCAACCAGCTAAGTTAACTCCAGGACCCCTGCTCTCCTTTCACAGGGTGGTTCTTCTTTTCTCTCCTTAGTTGTAATTCCACCCCTCGCCACAGGCTTCCTGTGATATCTCTTCTCTCATCAGTGAGGCCTTCCCCAACCACACTATCTAAGTAGAATTCCTCCACCCCTCATGGCCTCATTACTCTCTCTCCTTCTCTAGCTTTATGATTTCTTTTTGCCCTTATCATTTGGCACATTGTTTATTCCTGATTTCCGTTCATTAGCATGCTCCATGAGGGAGTACGCACTGGTGATTCTCCAGTGCCTGCTGAGCCTAAAGTAGGTGCTGAGTAAATATTTATTAACTCCCTTCTTTTATTAAAACCTATTTTTAGTAAAATCCAATAGTTATCTCAAGACGCTTGAGATGGCTTAATATAAGAAGTCTTCTGGGGGTTGCTTTCTTATAATAGGAGAACTCTTGCTCTGACTTAGCCAAAGGAACAAGCTCTAATTCATAGCAACTAATAGTTTCAAGAAAGTATTTTTGCACAGCAAGGGATCCTTTTGAATTCTGAGTTAAGCCCAAGGCTAACCTTCCCAAGAGCTATTATCAGAGACAGAGAGGGAAAAATTGGATGAGAAATAGACTTTGCATAATGTACATCAGCAGTGCTGAGAAATCAGAGGGATGATCCTTTTAGAACCCAGACCCTCACTAATCATGGATAAAGCAGAGAAATCCCTTTCCTACTGGCTTGTCTATCGATGAAGACTTTCATGCAGTTTCTTAGTGCCAGTCTTTGAACAGTTAGGTGGTATAAAGAGTGAGCCTTTTGTCACAGAATCTCATTAGGACAAATTGTAATTAGGAGCAAATCAGAACATGATCATACTTCTAGTAGTTTCTGAAAGGTGCAGGTGCCATGTTAAAGTCTATTTAGATGATACACTTATTATGGTTATTATGTAAGCTTATTATTTATTTTTACTTTTAGAGAGAGTGCATGCATACAGATATGAGATGGCAAGGGGGAGGGCAGGGGGAGAGATAGAGAGGGAATCTTAAGCAGGGTCCACACCCAGGGAAGAGCCAAACGCAGGGCTATAGCTCATGACCCTGAGAACATGACTTGAGCTGAAATAAAGAGTTGGATACTTAGGGTGCCTGGGTAGCTCAGTCAGTTAAGTGTCTGCCTTCAGCTCAGGTCATGATCCCAGGGTCCTGGGATCGAGCCCCACATCTGACTCTGGGCTCAGCAGGGAATCTGCTTCTCTCTCTGCCCTTCCCTCTGGCTCGTGTTCTCACTCTCTCTCTCAAAAATAAATAAATAAAATCTTTGCAAAAAAAAAAAAAAAGAATTGGATGCTTACCCAGCTGAACCATGCAGGCATTCCTGTGTAAGTTTATTTTTATAAAAATTAATATTTTCAGATTGATGACTTCCAATTGATTCTAAATTGTTGCATATATTTTGGCATTTTTTTGTGTTCATTTGCTTTTGTTTACACCCAGCTTTGTTCAAGGAAGCGTTTAAGTAAGCTTATGAACAATAAAAATTAAAAATTGGTAAAAGGAAATTGATATAAAGAAAAAGTGAATAGGACAGGTGAGACAACAATAATGCCTAAGTACCAACCATGGGCTGAGTGGGAGGCACTTTTCGGAGCACTTTGCATATGTGAATTCACTTAATCCTGACAACAGCCCCACCAGAGTGCTACTGTTATTCTCTCCATTTTGTAGATGAAGTAACTGAGGCACGAGAGGTGATGGAGACTATAAGTTATCACTTATAGGGGTAGAGCTCTGGAGCTCAGACTTGGGCATTCTGGCTTTTTAATGCTTTACTGATTTAACAATGAAGCTGCAAATAAGGATAATGCACAAAGTAGAAATTGTAAGATTTGGCAGTCCTGCTAGAGACCGACCACAAACTTACCTCTAGATTTTTGGCAGACAAACTTGAGAAGGGAAAATGATCAGGTACATGATTCACAGTGTTGAGGAGATAAAAACAAGCTAGTTGCTCAAGAGCAGCATAATTATTTCTGGTTGGGAGACCAGGAAGAAAATTCTCTTAACAATTTTCACAAAGAAGTCACTATGTAATGAAGTGGACACTATTCTCCAGTAAGGCTGTCAGATTTTCATAGGGCTGTTTCTTACAACATCCTCCACTGTGTTTTAATGTATAACTAACACCAAAGCCAAATTCAGTAAAAAGCAATTCTACAGGGGTGTGGATTTCAGAAGATGTGGTCAGGTTTGTGGATCTCTGCTGGTCTGGCTTAATTCAGGAAAATATTTTAGGCTATTTAGAGGGAATAATGGACTGTAGATTACCCAGGCCATGTCCCTAATTATTATTTCTCTTAATTGAGCTTTTGTAAAATTTTGAGTGGTAGCGAGTTTGAGGTTATTTTCTGACCAGCACCTGGAGTGCAGCTCTTCTAGGCTGCTGATTAAGTATGGAGCTTTAGCAGCCAACTGAATTGGACGAGGGAAAGATTTTTTTTGTTAAACCCGAGGAAATGCAAGGATATGGTTTGAGTAAAGGGTCGTCCAGTGTGCACAGGACCACTTTCAAAGGAATAGAGTCTGGGGCTGTGACCACTCCAAAAAGAGAGCCGAAGTGACTTTGTGGAGATCTAAAAATTTCCTCCTAGAGAATTGCGATCTAGAATTCTTTAAAATATTTTTATTCAAGAATAGTTGACATACAATATTGAATTAGTTTTAGGTGTACAACCTAGTGATTTGATATATATATATATATATATATATATATATTATGTAATGGTCACTACAGTACATCTAGTTACCATTTGTCATCATATTACAACAATTGTTATATTCTTCACTGTATTGCTGACTATATTCCCTTGCTGTATATTATATCCCCAAGCCTTATTTATTTCATAACTGGAAGATTACATCTCCTAATCCCCTTCACTTATTTTGTTCACCCCCCCACCCACTCTCCTCTGACCACCATCACTTTGTTCTCTGTATCTGTGAGTCTGTTTCTGTTTTGTTTTTCAGATACCACATGTAAGTGAAATTGAATGGTATTTGTCTTTGTCTGACTTAATTCACTTAGCATATTACCTTTAGGTCCAATCACATTGTCAAAATGACAAATCTCACTCTTTTTGATGGCTGAGTAATATTCTATTTTATGTAGACACCACATCTCTTTTTTTTTAAGATTTTATTTATATATTTATTTGGCAGAGAGAGAGATAAACAGTGACAGAGGGAATACAAGCGGTGGCAGGGGTGGGAGAGAAAGAAGCAGGCTTCCCACTGAGCAGGGAACCCTATGCTGGGCTTGATCCCAGGACCTTGGAATCATGACCTGAGCTGAAGGCAGATGCTTAATGACTGAACCACCCAGGTGGTGCCCCAACATCACATCTTCTCGACCCATTCTTCTGTCAGTGAGCATTTAGGCTATTGTAAATATCTTGACTATTGTAAATAATATTGCAACAAACATGGGCATGTGTATACAATTTTGAATTAGTGTTTTCATTTTCTTTGGATAAATACCTAGAAATATTGCTCAATTATATGGCATTTCTATTTTAAATTTTTAGAGGAACCTCCACACTGACATTCTTACCAACAGTGCATGAAAGTTTCCTATTCTCCATGTCTTTGCCAACACTTATTTCTTCTCTTTTTGATACTAGCCATGCTGACAGGTATGAGGTAATGACTTGTAGTTTTGATTTGCATTCCTCTGATGATTAGTGATGTTGAACACCTCGTCATGCATCTACTGGCCATCTGTACATCTTTGAGAAAATGTCTGCTGATGTCCTCTGCCATTTTTTAAAATTAAATTATTTTTCAATGCTGAGTTTTAGGCGTTCTTTATATATTTTGGATGTTAACCCTTCATCAGATATATCATTTGCAAATATCTTTTCTCATTCAGTAGGTTGCCTTTTGACTTTTTCAAAGATTTATTTATTTATTTGAGTGACTGAGAGAGAGAGAGAGAGCATGTGAGCTGGGTGGGAGGGGCAGAAGGAGAGGGAGATAGAGAGAATCCTCAAGCAGACTCCCTGCTGAGCATGCAGCCTGACATGGGGCTGGATCCCAGGACCTTGAGATCATGACCTGAGCCAAAATCAAGAAATGGCCACCCAACCAAGTGAGCCACCCAGGTGGCTCACGTTGCCCTTTGATTTTATTGATAGTTTTTTTCACTGGGTAAAAATTTTTTAGTTCAGTATAGTTTTATTTGCTTATTCTTTAAAAAAGTATCACCAAGACCAATGTCAAAGAGCTTACTGCTTCTATTTTCTTTAAGGAATTTTATGGTTGCAGATAGTTAAGTCTTCAATCCATTTTGAGTTTATTTTTGTGTATGGTGTAAAAAAGTGGTCCACTTTCATTCTCTTGCATGTTGCTGTCCAGCTTTTCCAACAGTATGTATTAAAGAGCCTGTCTTTTGCCCATTGTATGTTCTTGCCTCCTTTGTTGCATATTAATTGCCTATATGAGTATGGGTTTATTTCTGCATTCTCTATTTTGTTCCATTGATGTGTATGTCTATTTTTGAGCCAGTACCATACCAGTTTTATTACAGTAGCTTGGTAGTATAGTTTGAAATCTGGGAGCAGGATGCCTTTCGTTTTGTTCCTTCTCAAGATTGCTTTGGCTCTTCAGGGTTTTTCGTGGTTCCATACACATTTTAGGATTACTTGTTCTAGTATTGTGAAAAATGCCATTGGTATTTTGTTAGGGATTGCAATGAGCTTGTAGATTGCTTTAGGTAGTATAGATTACCAAAAGTTTAACAATATTAATTCTTCCAGTATGTGACAAGGTATTCCATTTATTTGTGTCTTTTCATCAATCTCACATAGTTTTCAGAGTACAGGTCTTTCACTTTTTTGGTTAAATTTATTTCTAGATATTTTACTTTTTGATGCAATTATAAATGGGATTATTTTCTGAATTTCTCTTGATTGTTATTAATGTATAGAAATACAACATATTTCTGTATATTGATTTAATATCCTACAACTTTAATGAATTTCCTTATTCTAATAGTTTTGGGTGGAGGCTTTAGGGTTTCTTATATATAGTATGTTATCTGTGAATCTTTATCTTTACTTCTTTTCTAATTTGGATGCTTTTTATTTCTTGCCCAATTGATATATTCAGGACTTCCAGTACTATGTTCAATAAAAATGGTAAGAATGGTCATCCTTGCCTTATCCCTGATCTTAAAGGAAAGGCTTTCAGCTTTTCACTATTGAATATGTTACCTGTAGTTTTGTCACTCATGGTCTTTACTATGTTGAGGTACATTCTATACTCATATACACTCTATACTCTTTGTTGAGAGTTTATCACAAATGGATGTGGTACTTTGTTAAAGGCTTTTTCTATGTCATTTGAGATGATCATGTAATTTATATCCTTTGTTTTGTTAATGTGGTGTATCACATTAATTGAGTTCCACATATTACCTTTCATTCCTGGAGTAAATTCCACTTAATCATAGTTTATGACTTTTTAAAATGTATTGTTGAGGATTTTTACATCTGTGTCAATTAAGGATACTGGACTCTAATTTTTTTTTCTCTTGTGTTGTTTTTGTCTAGCTTAGGTATCAGGTATCAGGGCAATTCTGGACTCATAGAATGAATTCAGAAGCATTCGTTCTCCATCAATATTTTGAAATAGTTTGATATGGCAGGTATTAACTATTCTTTAAATGTTTGGTAGAACTAGCCTGTGAAGCCATCTTATGCTGGAGCCATCTGGTCCTGGACTTCTGTTTCTTGGGAGTATTTTGATTACTGATTCAATTTTATTACTAGTGATTGGTCTGTTTACTTTTTGTATTTCTAGTTAGAATGAATGAAGCAACGGATTCATTCTTAGAAGATTGTATATTTCTAGTAATTTATCCATTTGTTTGCATGTCATTGTGGTAGTCTTTTATGATCCTTTGTGCTTCTGTGGTTTCATTTGTAACATCCCCTCTCCAATATCTGAGTTCATTTATTTGGAGACTTTCTTCCCTTTCATGTGTCTTGCTAAAGGTTTATCAATTTTATCTTTTGAGAGAATGAACTTTAAGTTTCATTGATCTCTATTTCATTTATTTCTACACTGATATTTATTATTTTCTTATATTTGTGTATGGTGTAAAAAAGTGGTCCACTTTCATTTTGTGCTTTGTTCTTTTCCTATTTCCTTCAGGTGTAAGGTTAGATAGTTTATTGAGATTTTTCTTCTCTTTTGAGGTGGGCCTCTATAGCTATAACCTCCCTCTTAGAACTGTTTTTACTGCATCCCACTGATTTTGGAAGACTATGTTTTCATTTTCATTTGTCTCAAGATACTTTCTTTGTTTCTTCTTCAATTTCTTCATTGACCCATTGGTTTAGTAACATGTTGTTTAGTCTGCATGTTCATCTCCTTATTTTCCAGCCTTCATCTTATAAATTGATTTCCAGTTTCATACTATTACGGTCAGACAAGATACTTGATATGATTTCAATGTTATTAAATTATTTAATACTTGTTTTGTGCCCTAACATGTGATTTATCCTGGAGAATATTTCATGTGCACTTGAGAAGAATGTGTATTCTGCTGTTTTTATATGAAATGTTCTACATGTGTCTTTTAAGTCCATCAGTTTAATGTGTCATTAAGGCCAATACTTTCTTATTCATTTTCTGCCTGGATAATTTATCCATTGATATAAGTAGGTTATTAATGGCTCCTGTTATAGTATTACTGTAAATTTCTCCTTTTGCATATGTTTAATATTTGCTTTATATATTTAGGTATTCCTATGTTGGGTACATAAATATAAGTTTTATCTTCTTGCTGGACTGATCCCTTTATAGTATGTAATTCCCTTGTTAGTCTCTGTATAGTCTTTGTTTTAAAGTCTATCTGTATTATATAAGTATTATATAAGTATTACTACCCCAGCTTTCTTTTTGTTTCTATTTTTATGGAATATTTTTTTCCATCCCTTACCTTTTAGTCTATGTGTATCTTTGGATAAGGGATGACTCTCTTGTAGGTAATATAGATGGAACCTTTTTAAAAAATTGAGAAAGAGTGAGTATGCATAGGAGTGGGAAAGGGGCAGAGGGAGAGGAACATCAAGCAGTCTGGGGAGTCCGACATGTGGCTCAATCCCACAACCCATGAGATCATGATCTGATCTGAAATCAAGACTCAGATGTTCAACAGACTTAGCCACCAGGGCTCAACTGACTGAGCCACCCAGGCAACCACTCACCCTCTTTTTGTCCATTTACATTTAAGTAATTATTGACAGATGCGTATTTATTGTCATTTGTTAATTGTGTCCTAACTTTTATAGTTTTTCTCTGTTATTTTGCTCTCTTCCCTTGTAATTTGGTGACTTTCTTTAGTGTTATGTTGGATTCTTTTCTTTTTATTTTCTGTGTATCTTCTATAGGTTTTTGGTTGTGGTTACTATGAAGTTCATGTATAAAAGCCTACGTATATAAAAATGTATTTTAAGTTGGTGGCTATTTAGTTTGGAAGCATTTTAAAAGCACTACATATTTTCCCACCATATACATTTTATTTTTGATGTCATATTTTACATATTTTCATTTTGTGTATCTCTTAACTAATTCTTGTAGATAGTTGATTTTGCTTTTTTTAAACCCTCATTCTACCCTTATAAGGGTTATCCATTACCTTTTCAGTATGTTTGCCTTTCCTAATGAGATTTTTTTCTTTCATATATTTTCTTATTTTTAGTTGTGATCTTTTCTTTCCATTTAAAGAAGTTCCTTTAATATTTTTTGTAAGGGTGGTGATAAACTCATTTAACTTTTGTTTGTCTAAGAAACAGAAACTCTTTATAGGAGCACCTGGGTGGCTCAGTTGGTTGGGCATCTGCCTTCAGCTCAGGTCATGATCCCAGGGTCCTGGGATCAAGCCCCACATTGAGCTCCCTCCTCCGCAGGGGTCTCTGCTTCTCCCTCTGCCCCAGCTTGTGCTCTCTGTCTTGCTTACTCTCTCAAAAAACTAAAATCTTTAAAAAAAAAAAAACAACCTCTTTATCTCTCCTTTAATGCTTCTTCTTTTTTTTTTTTTTTTTAAGGTTTTATTTATTTGACAGAGAGAAACATAGCCAGAGAGGGAACACAAGCAGGGGGAGTAAGAGAGGGAGAAGCAGGCTTCCTGCTGGGCAGGGAGCCCGATGTGGGGCTTGATCCCGGGTCTCCGGGATCATGACCTGGGCTGAAGGCAGTCGCTTAACCAACTGAGCCACCCAGGCGTCCCTCTCCTTTAATTCTTAATAACCTCACCAGGTATTGTATTCTTAGCTCTAAGTTCTTCCTTTCAGCACTTTGAATATATCTCATGCCACTCTCTTCTGGCCTGCAAAATTTCTCCTGAGAAGTCAGCTGATAGTCATATAGGGGAATTTCTTATATGTAACAAATTGCTTTGCTCTTGCAGCTTTCAAAATTCTTTATCTTTAATATTTGATATTTAAATTATAATATGTCTTGGATGGATGTCTTTGGGTGCATCTTGTTTGGGACTTGCTGTGCTTCCTAGACCTGGAAATGTTTTTCTTCTCCAGATTAGGGAAGATTTCAGCTATTATTTCTACAATCAAGTTTTCTGCCCCTTTTTCTTTCTTCTTCTGAGATCCTCATAATGTTAATGTAAGTATGCTTGATGTTGTCCCAGAGGTCCCTTATGTTAACGTTATTTTAAATATTATTTTTCTGTTCTGTTAAGCGTTTCCATTACCCTTTTTCCCAAGTTGCTAATCCATTCTTCTGTATTATTTAATTCATTGTGTATTCCCTCCAGTGTTTTCTTCATTTCTGTTGCTATATTCTTCAGCTCTGGCTAGTACTTTGTTACATTTTCCATTTATTTGTTAAAGTTCTGTTTTCATCCATTCTTCTGAGTTCAGTAAACATATTTATGACCATTTCTTTGAACTGGTACCTGTACCCTCCTGTTGTGGCTGGGTGTGAGTGCTGTGGGTATGCTGGTAGGTTTGGCTGGCCCCAGACTGGCTGGCTGCAGGCCTGGCCAGGACTGTTGTGGCATCCTGGTGGGTGGGGTTATTGTTCTGTTGGCTGTGAGGCCCAGCCAAGGCACAGGATTATGTGGATATTTTAGCAGAGCAGATCCCATAGTGTTAGCAGCCTAAGAGGAGGATTCCAAAATGGTGTTTTTCAGTGCTGGGAACAGCATGGCAGAATGAGAAACAAAAATGGCTACCACAGTGTCTCAGTCCCTTGGACAAGCCCAGCTGCTTTCTTCATTGTAGTTTTAAGCATTGCCCTAATGACTAAGGATGTTGAGCTAATTTTGTGTGTCGTATGTATATCTTCTTGTTTTTTCAAATATTTTCCTTGATACTGAAGTTTTCGAATGTTTCTCAGTTTGGGTTTGTCTGATGTTTCTTTTTATTAGATTAGATTTAGGTTATGCATATTCAACTGGAATACCATAAAAATATTTCCTTCTCAGGGCATCCTATCTGGAGGTACACTCTATCTCTCTGCTCCACATTGGTAATATAATCACCTCTTTTCCTCCTTGTAACTGTAAACAATCTGAGGAGAGACTTTGAGAGCATGGGAATTCTCCTCATCACATTTCCCCCTGGATTTAGTATCCTTGGCAATTACTTCCTGAACAGTCTTTACTAGTGTCTTTGCAAAGTTTTGATTTTATGCCTTTTAAGCACCCTTCCTACATTTATTAGTTCACATTCTACTGTAAGAGAGCATGCTGGGTTATTCTCTCTCTCCCTCTCCCCATTTCCTCCTCCTTCTTTTCCTCTCCTCCTTCCCCTCTCCTCCTCTACTCCATCTTTTTCTTTCTTTCCCTCCCTCCCTCTCTTGTGTGCATGTCCTCCCTCCCTCCCTTGCCTTTCTACCTATCATCAGTTCTGACTCATTGTATTTCTAATGCATTCAGTGAATTATAATTCATAACTGTTCTTATATTGATGCCCCAGATTTAGACAGAGTATAACCCTTCATCCTACCTTATGTGTCCTTATGAGAGAGATCCTCATCATTTTTTAAGACTGTCCTTTCTATCACAGAAAAATGTTCTAAGTCCACTTTGTACCTTTCCTATTGCAGCCCTGGCATTAGTAATTTTTCTAAGTGGGAAATGATATTTAGAAACTAAGATCTGAACATTATGTGTGCTTATTTTCACTAGAATATAATTGCTTGCAGCCCTTTTAAACAGATAGAGCTAGGAACCTATCATTAGGTTAACCTATCAGCCTATCAACCTATCATTTCTCTATCATTATTAGTGAACTGGAAAAGTTTAACAACTCAGTCGTGGGGGAGAGACAGGGAGAGGTAGAAAGCCCTGATCTTTAGCATTTGCCAATTACCAAGGTGTAAGTATTCCACTGGGGATGGTTTCAAGCTACCATTATGAAGCCACTAAATGTGTCTCCAGAAAGAAATGTAGAGTTGCCTCTCATAAGTCAGTAGCAGTGAACTCCAGTACACCACCCTAGCTAACCAGGCTAATCTACCTATTCTTCTATCTATCCACCAATCTACTGAATTCCAATCCAGCCCCACACGGTTTTTTCTTGACTTCACTCATTCCATGTTTTAACTTTCCTTCTTCCATAGTGAGACTCCTGTCTCTCAGCAACACTGCTATGGTGACTAATTTGCTCATTGCTACAAAATGCAAAGAATTGTTTAAGAATGGCTACATCCATATCATTACCCAAAACAAACCAGTTAAAAATAGCTCAATTTATTTGCATTTGCCTAGATTGCAGGTATATAGTTGAATCAATTTTTTAAGTTCCTAAGATTTGTCATCCCTTCGCCTTCAGCTTGGTTATGTAGTTTATTTGAAATATAGTTGGATCCATTTATATTTGTTTGCTTTAATTTAGGGGGATTTTCATTCCATCTTTGACAATTCTATTTTTTGAACATGTAGAACATTAACATGATTCCAAAAGTACAGAAATGTGTATGTTCAGAAGTTTTCTTCTATCCTCTATCTATTCTACCCCCTTCTGCCACACCCCATGTAAGTCTCCAATTTCATTAGTTTCTCATTTATCATTCTCATTTCTTTTTGCAAAAAAAATTAATAAACATATATATTCTTATTTCCTTGTCTTTTTTAGACAAAGGTACCATACTACAGATATTCTTTTGAACTTTGCATTGTTCTTTCTATAATAATCCTAGAAGTCACTCCCATATAAGTTTATATAGATCTTCCCCTAAAAAAAACAAAAAAACCCAAAAACTTAAATGATTTTCCCAGCTACCTAGGGCACTATTGAGTATAAACTTTAGCTTATAAACTGTAGTTTATAAAATCAGTCTCTGATATGTATTTAAGTTGTTTATAGTATTTTGAAATTACAAATAATGCTGCAGTGACAAACTTTGTGCATATGTATTTTCATATTGTTGAGGTGTATCTTGCAATGTCATTGCAGCTTTAAGACATATCACCTGGCGTAATTTCAATAGATGGTCCTCCAGTGTCCTAAAGCTGGTGCTACCACTGGCTCAGCTTCTCCCCTGGTCAAGGAAGTACCTTCAAACACCTATTCTTGCTTTCTGCTGTAGTGATGTCACAAACAGGCATTGTTAGGCCTTTAAAATATTTTTCAAAGTTTTGAAGTAGTTGACAACATTTGAAACACTTTTTAAAAAAATATTTAGAGCTGCTTTATTCATAGTTGCTGAAAAAACTGGAAATAGCCCACACGTATATCAGTTGGTGAAGGGATAAACAAATCCATTTACTTGCTTTTCATGGAGTCTACTGAACAATAAAAAGGAAAGAACTACTGATACACACCAATGGGAATGACTCTCAACTGCAGTATTCTCAGTGCAAAAAGCTAGACTCGAAAGGTGATACAATTCCATTTATATGATGTTCAGTATTATATGTATTATATACCAAAACAAGAAGGGGTAAGTAAATAGATCAGTGGCTGCCAGGAGCTAGGGTTTGGGAATGGCATATCTAAAAAAGCCATCAGGGAATATTGGCAGATGATGAAATGGTGCTGTATTTTGATTATGGTGGAGGTTATATGGAAGCAGGTATTTATCAAAACTCCTAGAATTATATATCAAAATAATGAATTTTGCTAAATTTAAGATATACAATTTTAAAACAAAAAGAATAAAAAGTAATTTAAATGATAAGGTAGTTCAATATCAAAAAGATATGTATGACAAAAATTATGAAGGTGACACCTAGTGTCAGATATTGACACCAAAGGTCCATTTTTCTTAAGAATCTGGATTCGGCCTTGGAATTGGAATCTCTGGGTCTCTCTTTCTTCATGAACATGACTTTTTGGAGCTGAGAAACTGCTGCCCCATTTAGGTAGGGCTGGTGCTAACTGTCCTCATTTATTTTTTTTTATTTTTTATTTTTTTTTTTTTTTTTTTTTTTTTTTTTTTTTTTTTTTTTTTTTTTTTTTTTTTTTTTTTTTTTTTTAAAGATTTTATTTATTTGACAGAGAGAAACACAGCCAGAGAGGGAACACAAGCAGGGGGAGTGAGAGAGGGAGAAGCAGGCCTCCCGCCGAGCAGGAAACCCGATGTGGGACTCGATCCCGGGTCTCCAGGATCATGACCTGAGCCGAAGGCAGTCGCTTAACCAACTGAGCCACCCAGGCGCCCCTGTCCTCATTTAATATGCCTATTTTGTGACTTGACTTTGCTTCCCTGAACTACAAAATCTATCTTCTCTCTGAAAGATAAGGATATTAGTGCTCCTACCCTCCCTTTATCTGAGTCAGTGTATATTTTATATTCTTAAGCTGAGAATCAATGACAGTACTTGTATTTTTATTTAAAAATTGTTTTATAAAGAACATGGCCCACTGTAAAGCCAGGTGGTAGGCTGGTCACTCAAAGGAGAGTCTGAATGCATTCTTCAGTTCTACACTCCATGTTTGTTTCCTATGTACTCAAGTTTTTCTCAAGCCCAGAGATATAGATGTGCTCCAGCACTTCCTCCTTCCTCCTAAGAGACTTCTTTCCCAGGTCCTCTCTTTCTAGTGTCAATCTGACCTGGATCAATCTTAGTCTTTTTTTTTTTTTTTTTAAAGATTTTATTTATTTATTTGACAGAGAGAAACACAGCAAGAGAGGGAACATAAGCAGGGGAAGTGAAAGAGGGAGAAGCACGCTTCTGGCTGAGCAGGGAGTCTGATGTGGGGCTCCATCCTGGGTCTCTGGAATTATGACCTGAGCCAAAGGCAGTTGCTTAACCAGCTGAGCCACCCAGGTGCCCCAATTTTAGTCTTTTTGTTCAACTGTTGTCTTGTGATTTTGCTCTATTGGTCTGTTGGGTTGAGCCATTGTTTCCTGGATTTTATGTATTTTTTGTTTATGTCTTCATTTAGCAGAGGCATACTGTCCATTAACAACCTAAGGAAAAATACCTTCGTTGTCTGCCTGCTATTTGTACTTGGGTAGATATGTGTAGAATTTTAAATTAAAAATATTTTCTCCTCAGATCTTGGAAGGCTTCTTTCCACAGTCTTCTAACATAACCAAAGTTTTAATTACAGTCTGATTCTTGTTCTTCTGTAGGCAACTGTGTGTATATGTGTGTGTGTGTGCATTTGTATGCTTCTTCTCCAGAAAGTTTTGGGATCATCTGTTTCGTTCTAGAATTTGATAATTTCATTTTAAGTAAAAGTGAAAGTGCTTACAATGACCCACAGACCCTCTATGATCTGGTTTCTTATTCTGTTTCTCCTCAACTTCTATCACTCTCCACTAGGTCACTCCACTCTGACCATAGTAGTGTCTCTACTGTTCCTTGAACTTGTCTAGCATGCATTGGAGTCTCTGCTCTAGCTATTCTTGCTATGGATATGCTCTACCAGCAGATATCCTGTGGCTATGTTTTTCACCTCCATCAATGTCATCTTCTCCAGGAGACCTACTTGTCTACCTCATTTAATACTGCAATTCTCCTGCTATTGCTACCATACTCTTGGTTCCTCTTATCCTGTTCTGCTTTTTCCTTTATTCTATAACATAACTTTTTCTAACATACTGTAACATTTACTTATGTTAGGAGTTTATTGTCTTTCTTTCCCTGCTAGAACCAAATCCTCATGAGGTCACGAACTCTAATTTACTATCTTAAATGTATAGAACAAAGCCTACTACCTTTTAAGTGTTCAATGAATTTTTGTTGAACTCATGTGACTAGCTCAAATGATTTCTATTCAGGCAGGCCTAGGGAAAGCTGACAAAAATGATCACAGTGCTCTCTTAATGGAAGAGTTGAACATAACATCTACTCACTTTGAAATTACAAGCCTGTGATTTATCAAGGAAGAAACAGGGATGCATTTTAAATGGACTGATATAAGCTAATAGGTCTATAATTTGTGGGATGCAATGAGTTGTTCTTTCAAAAAATGAGATAGGCTGAGACAATAAATCTGTTGGCTGGGAATTCTTTAAATATTAATTTGAAGGACCAAATAGGAAATTACCACTCAATTCTACCAAGGTTGGTAACAACCCTAATGAAAAGTTTTTTTGGAAAAAAGATTGAATAGGTCCTTTATGTTATTTTGTGTACTTCAAAATATTATCTTATTCCATACCCCTAAACTACCTTACAAAGATAAGCAAGCACACTAGTGTAATTTTAGTTAGATCAGTAAAAATATTATTCAGTTGATGTACTTAATTCTAATGAAAACTATGAAAGATTAGAGAATTTGAAGAACAATTGTTTATTGATGGTTTATAAACATTTGTGAATATTATTTACAAATGGACTTTTATACCTATTTTTATTTTATTAATTTATTCTCCAAATAAATACTGAATGCTGAACTCATGCAATCAAAAGTGAAGAAGAGACAGTTCTGGGGTCAGTGAAATAGACAAATAAATAGGCCTAAACTTAGAAGGTGAATGTTTGAATCCAATTTTCTGATTTTTTAGAATATCATTTAAGAGTTTAATTTAAAATTTGTATCTTCAACACTTTGCAAATGCAAAATATAATTTAAAAGCACTTTAAACATTCACTATTGAAATGCAATTTGGCTTTTAAACATCTATTTTATACCCATGTTGCAATTAATTAAAGTGTGATGCTAAAAATTCTAACTAGAAATCTTATTGAATAGTATAATGATTAAATTCCTGTTCTTAAATTGTCATATATATTACATTGGGATGTCTCAAAATACTGTGTACAGTTTGTACATCTGGATCCTGATTTATTAAGCAGAAAAGAAATGAGAGGAAGAACAAAGTATAGTGCCGTTGAACTACATGGATTTGAACTGCATGGGTCCACTTACATGTAGATATTTTTTCAGTAAATAAAGTATAGCACTATAAATATATTTTCCCCTTGATTTTCCTAATAACATTTTCTTTTCTCTAGCTTACTTTATTGCAAGAATGCAGTATACTAACACATCAATAATGTACAATATCTGTTAATTGACTGTTTATCTGGTCAACAGTAGGCTATTAGTAGTTAAGTTTTGGGGCGAGTCAAAAGATATTCATAGATTCTTCTGACTATGGGGGGGATGGTTGGTGTCCCTAGGCCTCTTCATTGTTCAAGAGTCAACCATAGTCATTATTGGTGTCAGGCTTTCCTGTTAAGAAAAATTTCACCGAGGGGGCCAGTTTGAAGAATACAAACTCGAATACAAGACAGAATTAAAACAGGTTTGGCTAGTATTCTACTAACAGGTATGGACCTATGGACAAATCTGTTTGCCCCCCACAGTGTCAGCACACATATTAGCTTCTAGCTAGGCTGAACATTCAGGATGTTCATGTGTTTTTAAAATTTCACTGGATTGCAACCCATTTGATGCTAACTTGGTCAAAACCCTACTGAAAAATACTGTGTATAAATGGCCACCTGAACACATTCTCCATGAAATTCTAAATCTGGAGGCTGGGTGAGGAGTTTTTATGTTAAGGCTTATTCACACCATGGCATGCCAGCTCTTGTTGCCAAAAAGTTATGATTCAGAAGGACTGTAAACTAGGCTCTGGAGTTTCTTTAATTGGAGAATTACTGCTTGGACTCAGTTTTTATGGCTGAATCCCATAATGGATGAATTGGCCTACTTCTGAGAGAACACATTTCATCTAGGGTAGATCTCTATGTGGGTATTTATCCACCGGATTTATACAGTGTATATTTTATCCCAAAGAATGCTAAAAATATTTGTTTAAATACCAGACTAATGAACAAAGGTAGAAAGAGATAGAAGGCGAGAAATATGGTTACTTGGGAGAAGTAAGATAGAAAATAAAGCAAAGACAATGTCAATAAACAAATCACATTTGCAGGCAGTGTAACTATATTAAGCAACCAAAGTTATCTGATATTTGGTGCTAGGAAGTGTGATTATTACTGTTGTAATTTAAGAAAAGGGAAAATCACTTTATTAGATAATGGCTTTTTCTTTTGGCATTTTATAGCAGATTTAGATACATTAAAGTATTGCTCAGTTCTATAAATCTGAAGTATTTACCTTGCAAACCTCAAATTTCACATACAGAAAATTATACAAACTAGGTAAATAAGCTTTAGCACCCTAAAGTATTTCAGTGGCTCTTGAAGTTTAAAAGTATATAAAAAATTTCTTTTGTTCTTTAAGATCTAACAATCTACTTTGGAAGACAACATATGGAAAAATTGGAGAATAATGCAAGGCTGAATAAAAGCTAATGCTTTCTTATAAACAAATACAAATTTATGTGGTAAATAGTGAGATATTTTTAGAAATTCATAAATTTGATATGGAATAAAGATGTCAGTAATGACTTCACAAAGAAAGATGGAGTTTGTATTTAAAGGATGAGGTGAAGGATGAAAAAGGTATTCAAGAGGGGCAATACTATGAAGCAGTGTGAAAATATAAATAAGGCAACTTACCATAAAATATATTGATATGGAAAAAGTAATAATTAAAAAACTGTAAGTGTGAACATCAAAACCAGAGGGTAGCACCTCGCATTCATTAGGATGGCTACTTTGAAACAGAAAATAGAAAGGGTAGGTGAAGATTCACAGAAATTGAAATGCTTGTGAACTGTTGGTAAGCATGTAAAATGGTACAGCTACTGTAAAAAACATTATGGAATTGCTCAAAAAACTAAAAATAGAATTACCATTTGATCTAGCAATTCCAACTCTAGGTATTTTTCCAAAAGAATTGAAATCAGGGTGTCAGATATTTGTACACCCATGTAGCAACATTATTGACAATAGCCAAAAAGTAGAAGCAATCCGAGTGTCCCTTAATGGATAAAAGGAAAAACAAAATGAGGTATATACACACAATTGAATATTATTTAGTCTTAAAAAGGAAGAAAACTCTGACACATGTTACAGTATGGATGGACCTTGAGGACATTATGCTTAGTAAAATGAGTTGGTCACAAAAACACAAATCCTGTATTGTTCCATTTATATGAGAGACCTAATGTAGCAAGTTTATAGACACAGAAAGTAACATGGTAGTTGATAGGGGCATGGGGGAGGGGCAAATGGGGAGTTATTTAATGGGTATAAAATTTTAGCTTTTTAAGATAAAAAAGTTCTAGAGATTGGTTGCAAAATCATGTGAACCTACTTGACACTACTGATATGTACACTTAAGAATAATTACAATGGTAAATTTTATGTTATGTATATTTAGTCACTGTTTTAAAAAAACTAAAAGGAATCAAGAGTTCTAAGGAAGACAATTTATTATTTGAAACCTCCCTCCCTCCAAAGATAAAACCTAAATACATTTGATATTCTCTCAGAGAATCCATAGATACTTCTTTAAGTCTAAAATAGTTGACTGTGGTTCTCATTTCTGTGTACAGTGAGAAAAATAATCACTAAATGTAAGTAATCATAAAGTCCCACAACTTGAAAGCCATTCTGGAAGACTTCTAAATAGCCTATGATTCATTGTCCCAAGAAGGAAGTTACCTGGCTTTCCCCTGAGATAAATAGAAGTCCCTGGTGCAAGGGCAACTTGCTGACCTTTGTTCTTCTCTAAAACTAAAGAACATAGATATGGCCAATACTTGCAGGGGGACTTATTACTACTATTAATTGCTAACATTTCTAGTTCTGAGATAGTGTTTCAAGTCTCCATCCTTAATTTCCCGATATTTTCAAGTTTTAATACTTCTTAGTTATCCATTCTTATTTTTAGTTTTCTCTTTTTCAAATAGTTACTCTTTAAAACATTTGTTCTACTTATTTCTGAGATTATATTAAAATTGTATATTTTAGTTTTCTACTAATCATTACTTCAACTTAGAGGCATTTAATGTCTTTTTAAAAAACATTTTATTTATTTATTTGATAGAGCCACAGTGAGAGAGGGAACATAAGCAGGGAGAGTGGGAGAAGGAGAAGCAGGCTTCCTGCTGACAGTGAGCCCCAATGCAGGGCTTGATCCCAGGACCCTGGGATCATGACCAGAGCTGAAGGCAGACGCTTAGTGACTGAGCCACCTAGGTACCCAGAGGCATCTCATTTCTAAAACATTGTTTGCCTATCAAATATATTATATGACTACATCTTTATTCCTATAACTATTTTGACTAAATTGGATTCTTTTTCCTGTTGAAGTTGAAACTGCTCATGACCAAGCACATAAGACTTCAGTATGGTCTTGCATAGAAAGGCCTAGACCTAGTCTGTGGCTTTGCTGGCACATTTTTGTCCTGACTGTTCAGTAGTAGTAGTTTATAGGTTTGTCTGAATATCTTGAACAGCAGAACTTGTACACTATTCAGAAGTCAAACACCAGGTGAATTGTAGACAAAGTAGGCTTACACTGTTTCCTTCCACAATTTCTAGAGCCTTAAGAAGCAGAGACTTCAGAGACTAGTGGGTTATGGGTCCCTTGCTGAAGCTTGACTCAGTACAAAAAGCGGCGCTAACACCCATAACTGAGTCATCCCCTCTAGTGTTCATGTGGCCAGTGGGGATGCGACTGATTTAGAAGTAGGATTCCCAGTTGTAGAAATACTGAGAGGTTAGGCTAAGGCTGGTGCTTGGTTAAATATAACTCTAGCTGGTCCCAGCCATTATTTTTTTCAGTGAACAAGAGATATTTTTTTTTTTAGATAATTCTTTTTTGACTTGAACTTTACCATGTGCATTAAATACCATCACACTTTAAATTTTATATTGCAAAATGAAATAGGTGATCATTATCAAATTACCATTATTACTAATTCCTATAACCATTGGTCCCTATTGCAGAGTGGGTACTCATTCTGACCCTTTTATTCCTATTTCCATTACAACTCTCATCTCCTGATTTGAGTGGCACTTTCTCTTCATAGTCTCTAAAAATAATTATTCATAGACTGTTGTGAAATCTCAAACAACATTATAGCAAACATATAGGTGTTTGAATTCTTCTCAATTTTCTCTTCTCAAACCAAAGAAATTTATTCCTTAATAACTATTAAACTTACTGGGACTGAGTTTGTGCCTCTAATTTGGGGCACTATGGCTTACTTAAGGATGTTTCTAGGCCCAATGTATATAGGTATATCTATACCTCATCGTAGGATATGAAAGAAATCTTGAGAGTTGCTTTTAGATTTCTGGAGGACTAGATTCAGGTAACATCAGGAGGGATGACGGGCTCTATTCAATAATGCAGGGAGAGGGTAAGGAAGACCTCCAAAGATTATGGAGGCACATTTGAAGCCAGAAGAAAGTCTGTGCTCTGCCTTAGAACACAGATGGAAGGAGTTAAAGAGTCAAGGGGGTATATATTCCAGACTAGAATCCATGTGAGCCTCTTTCACTCATTAATTATACAACTATATGCTGTAGTATCTATAGTGTCTTAGATATACCGTATTTAAGTGAGCAATATTCTTCAAAAGAATCATCTGAGATGATGTACAATGCACAAAACTGTCTTAAAGAGCTATTTTAAAGGAAAGTTTAGTTTCTTAGAAACACAAATTTTCATATAGGAGCAGTATTTCACCAATAATACTGAGCTGATGAGCTGTAGAGATTTAGGTCAGGAAAAGGCACATCTAGAAGGAGCAATCGCTGATTGTTGGCTCTTTGAAGCTGCGGTTTATCTATCAAGAACAAGTGCTAGGTGTTGCTAGCCAAATGAATGTCCTTTGGGAACAGGAATAAAGATGGCTTTAGGTAGATGCTCTATCAGGCAGATTAGTTAGATTAGTTAGATCTCCCTTGCAGAAGATGGTGAACCTCTATGTATAATGAAGCTTCAGTTCTGTTAGTTTGGGCCGACCAGACAATCTCTAGTTAATTCTGTTTGACAATTCAGTCTTATGACATGAGAACGAAACAGGATCATAATTTTTAGGCATTTTTTTTTCTTATAGCTTGAGTCAATTACATAGGCTCTAAATAGTGAAGTGGCTCTCAGTTTCCAAGTTGGGAGGGAGTAATGAAAAGAAAATGAATTGCACATATTCTCTTCCAAAGTAGTCCTAC